>SNQJ01S0079491.1:37655-73564 GCA_010110895.2 Picea sitchensis | reverse complement strand
ATCACGACAGGTGAGATTCAATACCGGATCTGCATAGAAGGTGCGCTTGGTACCAGATTCAAACAATGGCAATTTGGTGCACAAGTACCGGATAGCTGAGCTGGTACAGGAAGGTTGGACTTATTTAGAGGTCAAAGATTATACATGGAAAATTGAAGCATTAGTACATGAAACATTTAATCTCCTATCTCAATAATACAACAAAAATGCATGAATTAATTATACTTTACCTTATGACCTTATCAACAACTAATGGTAGTGTTCTTTGTCGTTTACCCAAGCTTAGGTAAGCCAAAAAGGTATAGATGAGGAGTAAAATAGGGTAGTGGGGATGTCAATTTAGGGTCTCAACAAAGGTATTGTGTGCTTTATCCCACCTAGTTTAGTTCTTGGTAAAAGACAAGAATGCTTGAAGCTGTATGTCCTCAATGAAAGGATTAGGGTTCTCTTTTCTATTTTCTCCTAGGATGAAGTTGTGAAGGTATAGCTCACACAGAAAGTATTGTACTCCTTCTTATTGTTCTCTAAAATATGAAACAAACTTAGAAACAATGGTGAACTCAGAAGGTTTGCTTTCTCTAATAGATTTTATCCTTAGCAACAAATAACGTTCCAATAAAAATAAGGTGTAATTAGTAGCAGGAGCTCTGCAAGCTACTATATCATAATAAACAAAGAAAATCTCTTTGATTTTCTCCAAAGCTTTATCTAATTGGCCTTGTACTTTCTTTACCTTTCCTTGAGCTCTATTAAGTTCAAAAAAAGTCTCGTTCTCTGTTACTGAAATGGCTTGAAGTTGTTTAACAACTTTCTGATGCTCTTCCATGGTTACCATCTCGCTCCTGCATTGAGTCAGGGTTTGTTGGGTTTGCACCAAATTTGCCTCCAACCTATTAATAATGGAACCATGTTCAGGAGACTAAAATTATTCCTCAGTCTGAACAACTGTCTCTTTTGTTGCTGGGGCATTTGTCTGGGTATCTGTATCAATTGTCTCCAAAGGAGAAGGAAAATATGTAGGAATCACTCCCTCAGTTTGAACAACTATTTATTGTGTTGTTGGAATCTCTGTTTGAGTTTCTATCTTTGTTGTTTCCATAGGAGTAGGCAATTCTATTTGTGTTCCAACAGAATTGGTGTGGATTTTTTTTCTGGGAAGTGGGTTTCTTCCCTATGTTCTAGGCCTTTTGTATTTATTCCTCTCATAGGCCTTGTCATCTTTCTCCAATTGTTTTCTTAATTCTCTAATTATTTCTTTGAGTATACCAAATTTCTGTTTCAGTACTTTGATTTGTTTAACCCTTTTCCTCAACATATTATTTTCTTGTTTCAATTTTTTGATTTTATTGTGGCCTTTGCCTATTGTTTTTTGTTTATGGGGAATTTCAAGGTCTTCCCTACCTTGATCAGCTAGTGACTATTCCCCAGTTGATTATGTGTGCTTTGTCTATTCCAAAGGATTAGTTACCTCAATGTGAGGTTCTGGATGTTCTGTATCTTCGAGGAATGGTATATCTATGTCAGGGAGGTCCAAGGCAGGGTTTGAATAAGAAGTTGGTGCTTTTCATTCTTCATACCTACTCGTGTCTTCGGTAACTGATGTCCCTAAATTCCCCAGTACTTGAGCCATCTCTACCTCATAAATTTTGAAGAACTGTTCTGTAAGGTTTTCGAGTGATGGATGTTCTGTCTGTGCATTTTCTTGAGTGTCTTTTGAGGGTTGTTATTTATACATAGCTTCCTGAATTTTTTCAGGTTGAATTGTCTTTTTTCCCTTCTTCTTTTCACAGTAGAGGTTTTAGGAACAACAATTGTTATTTTTCTCCTCTTCTTTGATGTTTCTGCCTGTTTGGTATAGGTTTTTTCCAGCTGGATGGGGTCTTCTATAATTTCAGGTTGGGGTGGTGGAGTTTCAATTTGGGCACTGCCTCCTTCTTCATGAGTTGTCTCAATGCCCTATGAGGATGTTTCTTGGTGGATTTCAGGTTGTTCAATTTGTAGGGGCCTATCAACCTGGATTAAATCTCCCCAAGTTATTTGAGTTTGTCTTAGGGCCCTCTTTACTATTAGCTTTACTAGTCCATGGTGACTAATTATAGTGAAAATATATTTAGCCTTCTGAGTTCTTGCAACAACTTCATGTAACATGGAATTTAGAAAAAAATGAAAATTTTATTACTAACCTCTGTTTTAGTGCTGCTAAAAATTTGAGGTGGCGTGGCCTCACCACATCGTACCTCCCATCACATGTGATATACTTTTGTATTAATCCTGCCAGCTCCCTCCATGGCTCATTGAGAGTGGTGGGTTTGAGTCCCTTCCCCTTTTTATTGAGTTCTTCTCTAGGTTCTATGAAATATTCCATAGCCTCCTTGAGTGTTGTATACTTCCCAGTCCACTGTATGCCTTCGTTGGGGAGGCCTGTAACCTCCGCTATAATTTCCTCAGTGACCAGAATTTGTATGTATCGGATCATGAAGAATCCTCTTTGCAAGTTATGAAGAAATGCTAGCATGATATTTGTGTCATTTCCTTGCAATCTGTTGAAATATTTTGTCCACCCTAGACGATGTAAAATTTCCCTTGCCTGGTCAGTTACCCACGAAGGGAACAACAATTGCACAAAGGGATCAACAGTTGTTCTGTTCAAATGAGTGACAACCACAAGCAAAGGGAACAACAATCACACGAAGGGAACGACGGTTGTTTCGTTTCAAATGAATGACAACGATGATGTTCAAATTTTAACCATCTAATTAAGTGATTGGAAAACTCCTGTAGACATTTTTGTTTTAGCGAATCTAGGATTGATTAGTCATCAACTAAATCCATTCAATTTTTATGGGTAGGTTTATTCAATAATCGAAGTATTGGATGGTTTGACATGTATTCATTATAGTCGCCCGATTTTTGTTGCGGAACATGACATATTCATCTTCTGTGAAAGAAAGGTTTATATTCAATGGGTTTTTCAAAGTGAGACAGGAGAAGAAAAGAATGCTAATTATATTCATTACAGTCATATTTTCTGGTTTTTATTTTCTCAAGTGACTTTCCTAAAAAAATAAAAACTAATAAAAACTCAATTAAGTATACAAAGAAAGATATATACAATATGTACAGTGCTTATAGAACAATCAAATTTATGAAGCTAAGGCTGTTGGGTTACCTTCCCAACCAGCTAAAATTTGAACAGTAGGGTCCTTACTTCTTGAAAAAAAGATTCCTTTGAAAGCGGCTGATGGTAGAGTCATAGGCGATGTCCATTTACCACAAAAGGAGAACTAGATCCATTGATGGTAACTAAAGTGTCAGTGACATTATCATGGACTTCATTGATTTCATACGGTCCCAACCACCTTGTCTGTAATTTTCCAGGAAAATCCTGAAATATGGAATCATAGAGAAGTGCCCAATCACCTTTCTGGAAGGATTTCTTCTTGATATGTTTATCATTCCAGCTAGCTCTCTACTGCTAAATAAAAATTGTGCACTGCAGGGCGAACATGTGTGTTTTGTCTAACTCATTGAGCTACTGTAAACACTGTTTATGTGCCTCTGTAAGATCCATTCCAATTTCCTGGGCCATCCTTAGAGTCCTGATCTCAAATTCAATTGGAAAGATAAGTTCTTTTCCATAGAATAGATGATAAGGAGAGTAGCCAGTAGTGCTACTCCATGTCATGCGATACACCCATAAGGCATTTAGAAGCTTGACTGCCCAGTTCTAACGGTTTGTTGAGACTGTTTTTGTCAAAATTTCCTCCAAGACTTTATTGGTACTTTCTACTTGTTCGTTTGCCTCTGGGTGGTAGGGGGATGTAACTCTATGTTTAATATGATAATTGTACAGGGTAGCCGTGATTTTATGAGCTGTAAATTGTGACCCTTCGTCAGTGATTACTTCCCTGGGTAATCCATAATGTACAAATATTTCAAAGAGAAACTTAATGACTGCTTCCTCCATTGCATTTGACAAGGCTACTGCCTCTACCAATTTGATCATATATTCTGTTGAAACTAATATATAGGCCTTCTGGTTTAATTTTGGGTTGAAGGGGCCAACAAATTCCAGTGCCCATGTCTCAAAAGGTTCTTCCACCACTTGTGCTTGTAGGGTCATTTCATCAGCTTGGCCTGGATGACCCATCCTCTAACAGTTTTTGCAGGTCTGGACATATTTCTTTGCATCTTTGAATATTGAGGGCCAATAATAGTCCATTTGTAAAATCTTATGCTCAATTCTGCAGTCTACAAAGTGTTCGCCACAAGGATCATCATGACCTGCTTTCAAAACATCGTAAATTTCATCATCTCTTACACGTCTTTGGATTTAGAGGTCAGCCCCTGTGTGGAACAGATAACCACCAATACAGGTGAACTGTGCATTGCACTGGATGATGAGTTTCCTTTCTCTTGATGATAAGTATGCTGGTAGTTTCCCAGTTGCCTGATAATTTTCCACATCAATGTACCATGGTGTCTTAATAGTGATAGCGAATAGGTGTTCATTTGGAAATTGGTATTCAACTGTCAAAGAATCATCTATTTTGGGTATGCAAGACAAGAAATATGCAACGCGATTTTCTCTTCTGGGCTGATCCTTGATGGTGATGTTGAATTCCTACAATAGTAATAACCACCGATTAACCTGTCCATTAGTGATCAGTTTGTTAGATAAATATTTAATAGCAGAATAATCATTATATAGAATAACTGCATAGCATATTATATAGTGGAGAAATTTATTAATAGTATGTATAACGGCTAAAAATTCTTTTTCTGTTATTGTATAATTTAATTCAACGGAAGTAAGATTTTTGCTAATAAAATAAATATCATAAGGTTTCTTGTTTTCTTCTTGTCCAAGGACAATGCCTATGGAAATATCCGATGCATATGTAGAAATATGAAATGAAAATTTCCAGTTTGGTCCTCTCAGCACCGGTGCTGTTGAAACCAACCTTTTGAGTTCTGCAAACACAACATCACACTTATCATAACATTACTAGTTAAAGCATGTAAAGGTGCAACTTTTCTTGAAATTTTTTCTATGAACCTGCGGTAGTATCCTATAGCACCAAGGAAACTACATACCTTAGTTTGTGTACGAGGTGTAAGAAGATTAAGGATTACCTCTATTTTTGTTGGGTCTACCTTTATTCCATTTGCAGAAACATATTGTCCTAGTACTACACCTTCGGTCATCATCATATGAAATTTCTCATGAATCAAATAGAGCATGGTAGCAATGCATCGTTCCCGTACCTTCTCCATATTACTTAGATCTTGATCAAAATCAGTGCCGTAAGGGGTGAAATTGTCCATGTAAACTTCAAGTCCTTCATTAATCAAATCAGAAAATATGCTCAGGATGGCTCTCTGGAATGTGGCCAGAGAATTACATAATCCAAAGGGAAATACTCTATATGCGAAGGTTCCCCAGGGACATGTAAATGTAGTTTTATCCTGGTCTTCCAGAGAAATCTGGATCTGATTATAACCACTAAAGCCATCTAAGAAGGAAAAAAATCACTTCCCTGCTAAAGTGTCAAGGACCTGATCAATAAAAGGTAAGGGAAACTGGTCCTTTTGGGTAGCCTTATTGAGCTCTCTCTAGTCTACACAGATTTTCCATTTCCCATTCTTCTTGGGGACGATTACTAGTGGGGAAACTCACCGACTGTCTGAAATAGGATATATAAAATCTACATCCAACAATTTATGTAACTCTTCTTTAATAATGTCCCTGAGATGAGGGTTCAATATTCTTTGGGGCTGTCGGATGGGTCAGGCATCTTTCTCAATATAGATATGATGTGTACAGAGTTGGGGATCAATTCCTTTCATGTCAAGATACTCCCAAGCAAAATCCTATTGATATTTAGAAAGGATATGAATCAATTTTTGTTGTTGTTGTTCACTCAAACTAGTGTTAATATTTAGAAACCTCCCTAGTGAAATTTAAACTGATATGTTGTTATGGACAATAGTAGTGGGAACCTGTTGTTCCATTAATTCTTCCAGAGGATCTCCCTGTGCTTAATTATGTAAAACAACTTTTAGAATTTGACATGTTGGGTTGCTTATAATGGCTGGGCTGTTAATGAAGTTATTGATCACATAATCTTCTAGTTGGTTCTTGAGTCTGAGAGATTATTCTAGTGTGAGAGGAGATCATAGATTCTTTTCTGGATATCTAGGTGGTGGAAACTATTGATGTATGATAGGCAGACTTGGTTTAGTTGGAGGATACAAGATAAGATTCTTTGTAGCACTTCCTCTAGAAATTGTCATATTTCCTGTGTGACATCCTTTATATGCATCTGTTGTTGTGAGCCATGGTCTTCCCAGTATCAATGGGTGTCCATCGAGTCCACTTATTGGGTTGATAATGAAGAAATCAACTAGGTATTCCCAAGAATCGACCGAAATTGTTATATCTTGTAATGTGTCGACTAGTTTAACCACTGATCTATCAACCAATTGTAACATAATTGAACTAGGTTCGAAGGAGGTGATACCCAGGGAATTATAGGTTTCTATGGTCAGGATATTAATGGATGTCCCCAAATCCACTAGTGTATTTCGAAAAAAACATCTCTGTATCTGCAATATTACCATGAGATTCCCTGACTTTGTATACTTGAACGGCTCATGCTTTCCTAGAATAAGATCAGATAAGGCTCCTACCACACGAACAATTGATGGATTTTTAGTTTTCCTGATAGGCTTCTACCCGCATAATTCCTTAATTGACCTTGCATAAATTGGGATGTCTTGCAGAGCCTGTAGGAGGGGGATATTAACATAGAGATTTTTTTGTTCCCCTACATTATCAAATTTAGGATATACAATTGGTTTTGCTATCAGTAGCCTCTCGGGAAATGGGGGAGGAGGAATCATGTTCTCATCAGGATTCATTTTCTCAACTGTGTTTCCCCCCTGCTCTACTTCTTCCGTTATAACCACAGTCGAGGGTGTTATTGCTTGTTGTATATTATTTTAATTCTCCTACTCTTGGTGAATTCTACTTTCTTCAAGATAAATTGTGTGCCCTGACCTCAATCGGGGTTCGTTGCACCCTATAGAGTTGAATTCCCTGTCTTGAGCTGGTAATTGAGGGTGCATTTGAGGTTGAGGGTTCTGGGGTAATTGGAGTGGAGCTTGTGAAGTGGCTTGCGCTTGAGGAGCCATCCGCATGGGTTGATTAGTCATCCTCATGGGGCGCTGCCAATTTTGATTCCAATTGGGGGCTTGGGTAGCTGTGTTAATCCACTGTGAAGGATGGGGGTTAATATTTGAATTCTTCCATGATGGGGTAGGGTATTGTGAATTAGGCCAGTTGGGATTTGCAGTTGATTGATTTGGCCAGGTGGGATTTGTAGGTGATTGATTTGGCAAGGGTACAGTAGGGTATTATTGGGACTTTCAGGTAGTATTAGCAAATGTCTAGCCTTTCCATGTGTTTCCATAATTTTGTTGTTGATTATACTACCCAAAAAATAAAGAGGAAGGATCTTGTAGCATACCTGGGGGACGAGGATGCCATTGGCGACACCGAGGGATCAGATATACTGGTTCTGTTTCCTCTTCTGCTTCTTTAAAGACAACTTTTAGTCCTGGTAGCGATGGAAATTTCTCTATCGCATGGTATTTGGAATAGATGGCGCAAACCCAACCACATCCAAAGGACATTCCCTCAGACCATGTTTTTTTCTGCATCGGTGGAAAAATATGTCCAAGGAATATTCTTCTTCTGTTTTTTTTTGTTTAGCCTGCAAAACATCCAATTGTGTAGTCAGAGTACTCAAAATATCATTTTTTAAATTTTCTAAAAGATTACCAACTTCTTCTCGGCTAACACCCCCACTAGTAATGTTGTTATTTCTGGTGAGGGGACCCCACATTCCCGATCTAGTTCATGATCTTCCACATGAACACTTGATGCATAATTGGATAATGTTATCATAAGTTTCTTGATAAATGTCACCTTTCCCCATTAAATTCAATGTTTCTACCATTCATCCTTCATACCTTTTATTAGAGTGGATTTAAGTACCTCACCTAGTAGTGTACCATAAGGTGATATTTGCAAATTATATTGAAACCTTTCAACATATTCCTCTATTGTCTCATTTTCTTTTGTATCCATTTGAAATATCAATATTATTGTAGATCCCTGGTTCTACAATAATATTGATATTTCGTTAGGAAGGATTTTTTCATTTTATCCCATGAATTTATAGTACCTCCTCCTAATCCCATAAAACATCACAAAGATTCTCCTTTCAAGGTGGAAGGAAATAGCTTCAGTTTCTGGAGTTCAGAAGTGTAGTAATAAACTCTACACAGGAAATAAAATTTGAACAAGAACGCATCAGGGTCCTCTGAGATCAATCCATGAAAAGTTGGTAGATTCTACAATGGGATGGCTTTCATTGGGGCATTGGCAACTAGATCGACTATAGGATATTCCAAAGTGGAAGTCTGAGGTCATGATGGATTTTTCTATGCCATTTGGTTGAAAGTATGCCAATAATATTCATGGATTTCTTGGCCCGGGTGTTCTATTCGAGGTGGTTGATTATTTGGTCCCCTAGGGGATTTAATCGCACTATCTCTATCTGGTATTTCAAGTGTACCTTCTCCTATCAGAATCATAGGAGATCCAGGATTAGGTGGTGGTGATGGGTTTTCTTTAGCAGCCCCATTGGTCTCCCCTTATCCTTATTCCAAATTACAAGAATTTCCCTCATCTAAAGGGCTAAGAGGTGGAGTATCTGTATTTTGAAAACTCTGTTTAGTCCGTTCAGTTCTACTATGAACCTCGGCATAAGCTGTAGTTGGTGAATTTGTTGCTTGAGGGATTCAGATAGAACCTTTCCGGGGTCCAATCGAGGATTGAGATTCAACTTTTAGGATGATTTCGTCTATGAAAGTTCTTCTTCCAAGGGGCACCAGGCCATGGGATTTTGTATTTTTTGGTGGGGGTTTTGGTTTTTTAGGTTATTTCTTCTTAGTCAAACACACTCACACAAAATTCTAAGTATCGATATGACCTCTATGCATCAGCTGAAGGTAGGTGTTGGCACAAGCATTTTACTTGTTTCCTATGTAGGTTCTTACCTTTCGTTTTCAATACCTCATCCCCCAGTGACACAACCTATGATATCTTTGACATTCTCCCTAGAAACGACACCAAAATGTTGGGCTCTAAAGATGTCCTAAAAACAACCTTAATTTAACATTAATTTATCAACCATGGATTCCTCTTTTCTTTCAAGAATATCAACAAAGTCTATGCAGATAGCTATAGAGGTTAAAATCATGTAGTTAAAGAAAATATGAGTTTATCAACAATCAAGTTCTGCACACATTCATTAAAACTCTAAAACTAAGATCTTACTCAACATAATTATAACCTAATCAATAACATGTTGTGAATTAAAGGCATTAACTAATTTGTTGAATTCATCTAGCTAAGAAACATGAATTTAATATATAAAAATACTCAAGAAATCGATCAACCAATGATTGTGTAGCTTGATGGAAAAGAACAACTAAGTACTATAAAATTTAGAAGGAATAACAAATGCAAAATTAAGCGAAAGGGACAACAACTGTAAATTTAATAAAAGGAACAATGCATGTGAAAATGAGAGGAACTTTCAAGAAATAAACTATATCAATGGGAAATGGAACAACAATCGATAACACTCAATAACATTCAAATGAAAGATCTATCCTCTGTAATTAAATAACATAACCAAATTATGAAAACATCAACACACTAACGCATTTATCTTAACTGTTGCAAAGAGATTTCAATCAGAGAACTGAAATCAAATTAATAAGATTATAGATTGAGATAGTAACTCCTTCCTATTGGGCCCACAATCTTCAGAAGCACTGCTGCTAGAAACTCAGTATGCAAATATGGTGAAAGCGCTTAAGGCTTCCATTAACTTCATAACTGGTAAAACATTTACAATAGACTTCTTATACAGAGCAATTCAGAGATCCGAATGCTTGGATAAATTTCTTGGATGTTTCTCTATGGTTCATCACCCTCTATATATTACGATGATATGGGTAAATCAAACTATCCTGATGATCGAGAGATCCTCAGGATTGCTTTTACTATTTATAAAGATTACAAAATAGAGAATCAATCTTCCTTAAAATTGCTTTGCGCCTGATTTCTTCAACCTCCAATGGTCTACGCATGTTGAAAACATTGTTAGATATCTTGAGTTTAACAATATTTTTCCATTCCTGCAATAAAATCAAACAATTCAAACCAAAATTCAGAATTTATCTAATATTACTCAATAATATTTCTAGAAGCCTTTTTAATCACTTTCTTTCCTAATTATTTCTAATTAATAGAAAAGTCAATCAACATTATATCATAAACCATGGTGATAAGGATGATATTTGTACCTTTTTTCTCAACTCAATATTAGTCCACTCAGATACCTTTGAATTTTGACAGTCTCGTCTTTGATGAAAGGGACATACTTCAACAATTCCAAAAACCTTCGTTCATATTCATCAATGGTCATGCTACCCATCTTGCGTTCAAAGAATTCTGTCATCGTTCTATCATAGTATCTCTTAGTCAAGTATTTATTTTTGAAATACTTCTTTAAATCCTTCCAAGTAAATGTTTTCTCTTTAATGTGTTGCACCTGCACAAGTTGATCCAACCACATGGATGCCTTTCCTTTAAGTTGATACATTGAAATTCTTCTTTCTGCACGAGAGGAATAATTCTACAGTTGGAAATATTTCTTCATGCCAGGCAGCCATGTCTCAGAATCTTACTCCTTCTTGTTCTTTCCATCAAGTGTAGGAGGTTTAATATTGTTCATTTCACCCTTTAGTTCACCCACTCCATATCTCTTATGCTTTTTGGTAGGATATGGGCTTGAACTACTATGTTCCCTCCTCTTGGAGTGCCCTTGGGAGTGATGATGGTGTCTGCCAACACTCCTTGATTTCCTGTTCTCATCAGGGGACCTTTGAATTCCTGATTTACTGGAGTCACTCTCCTTATCTAATTTCTTTTATATTCTTTTCAGGATCTATATCAACTTTATGTTGAATTATCCTTGTTTTTCCTTGGCTTTCATGAGATTTTTGTTATTTTCTCAGTGAGTGTGGACATATTTCTGCAATCTTTCAATGATTTTCATCATGATTCCCTCCTTATCTATATATTCTCCATGCCCATTGGAGTTTGATCCTTCAAATCCCAAATGGACATCCATTCCTCTAGCTTCATTCCATGAACTGGAAGCATTATGTGCCTCCTCCATTTCTCTGCACTAAGAGACAATTTGGTTTGGTTTTGACAATCGTTAACTCTGAAAACACAATGTGAAATCAACCGAACAGCAAGAATCCATGCGAGATTTTTTGGATCATTAGTCCTTATTTTATTCTCTCATAAGTATTCCATAAATAAATCGATTCAAGAAACTTTCATATTTCATTCTCTGCGATTCTGGGCAATCAAGAATCCTGCAAATCTTTTCTTTTTGAGCTTTGCTCTATTCTGCAATAATTTTGAATTTTAAGCCCCTTTCTCTTAGCCACAACCCATGTGACCATGGTTGTGGCCAAACGTAGCTAGATCGATAGGTTCTTATTCGGTGCTTTGGCCCTCCAACATCGAAATTTTTCAAAGCACATCAAAAATCAGCGAGGAGTTCCAAATTAAATTTCAAGTAGAGTGGATCAACGATTCCAGCTACCCAACATCAATGGCTGACACCCATGGAAGACTTGGGCATTTGAGTTCAAGACCGATTCAAAGCTTTGGGACTTGATTTTCACATCCTCGGACCCCAACACCTGATGGTAATCTCCAAACACTTCATGTATCACCTTTGGTGACTTCATTACATCTCATCACCTCGATCTTATGAAACTTTTGAAAATTCTTCCTTTTGTTCCCTTATGAAACATTATTTTGAAGTGTCAAGTCTCCAAACTACATTTGGTACCCACCGTCCAATAGGACCCATAGTTTACATACTTGAACTAAGATACCAAATAGTCACATAGCAATTTCAAATTTTGGGGGCATGAATCCGTGGTTTGGAGTAACCCAACTTCTTATAACCTGGAACCGGCCTTAGTGAAAGCGTGGTTTGGATTCTGATACCACCTTGGAAGAATTAACTCTGTGCAATTGGGTCTGCCAATGCCTCTTGAGATTAAATCCGATGTTGATGTATCGTGATCCCAGCGGTGTGGAGCCCTTGACCTGCTATGTTATGTAACCTCGGGACCACATGGTACAATTGAAACAAGATTCAATTGAGAAACATGGTAGGTATATGAGGTTCACATCACCTCTAAAGCGGCTTCATCACATCTCACTACTTGACTCTTTGGGGCTTAGGGCTTTGGATTTCTTGCCTCGAACACACTCATTCTCACGAATGCTAAAATCCTCTTGATGGACGAGTCTCGATTGAAGGCTCTAGAATTGAAGACTCAGAGGCTCTTTCCCTTCATACTAGCCATAACTTACCTTGGCTTGATCCAATGGTTCTGGTCAACCGACCCAAATCAATGGTTGATCTCTTCTCCCCATATATACAGTATAGATCCACTTCGGGGACTATAGGGATTTTGCCTCTTCCGCTCTATAACACAACTTCACCGAAGTCTCAAATTCTTAAAGACTTGCAGATTAACCGTCCTCCACTTTTCTCCAGATCTAGCGATCCAAAAATTGTCCTCCTTCCTAAACATATTCAAGCCCACAATACTCTGTGACCCATTACCCGTCTGTGCATTGGTTTTATATCTAAGCTTCACCTCCTGATCTTAAGTAACACAACCAAGGTAACCTCTGGCACCATTTCTCTCCGAAACCTTGGTTCTAATGATCACTTATCCAGCCAATCGAGTGTCGGTTCTTGAACTTTGGCTTTGATACCAATTTGTAACATCCCCAACCACCAATAGAGTCAGGAATTCCACTACTTGTACACTTCACTTAGCTCAGATACCAGTTTGTAACATCCCCAGCCACCAACTGAGGGGCCAGACTAGCTTGAGGAATTTGTATATAAATATATAAGCATGCATTTAATGGATTTAAAACAAATAACACATAACTACTGCTACCATACCATAGACTCAAATGGAATTGACAATAATTCCACATTACAATGGAACACATGATAACATTTCAAGAATCACAAACATGCACTTAACATGCATAATTACAGTGATGCTTATATTTTTAAACGGAGAAAAACCACCAATTAGCGTTACCGACCATTACAAACCTCCATTAGACCACACTTCGTCACTCTTAGTAGTGCGGTCTACTTGGTGGACTAGAACTCAATTTGGGAAGGATTCCTAGGCTAGGATAAATAGGAAAGAATCCCCGCATGTAGTTTTAAGAGGAAGGATTCTCGGAGCCACTTACGCCGACTCTCTCCATAGACTCTCATTATCCACATTTTTGGTTATCGGATGATGACATGATAATGACAAGATGATGGAAGATCTAACTCTTCATTTATATCATTTTCATGTAAAGTTACGCTAATCGGCTTCCTCCCAAAATCCTGCACTTTTGAAAATAGTGCCTTGGTGCATATATCTTATCTAGCGAGGAAGTAGCAGTTTCCAGGGCTGCATTCGATCATTGCGGACTTCCTCCTGTATGTTAAATGAGTGGAGTCTTGAGGAAATGTTTCTAAAGGAGAAAATGAATAAAGTTCTCGATCCTTCCTGGAAGGAATCTTCTAGAAGGATGAGTTGGAGATTCGAATGGTTAGCAAGTGTGAGTTTCCGGATATCTTGGGATTACATTCTATCCAAGTAACTAAACATTCTTCTCCTATATATTGAGGGAGTTATTCTGTGAAATGGTTAGTAGCAAATTAGCAGAGTAAGATATTGGAGAATTAGTGCCTTTGTTGTATGGAGAATTGATGTTGCAGCAAATAGAGAGAGCCACAAGGTTATCACAAGTAGTGAAAATTCTTCATGCATGATGAGCAAATGTGTGTGTGTCAAAAGCTAGAAGCGTTGAAAGGAGATCTGACATCAAAGGCTCGAGTTGTATTCTCTCTTTAGTTAATATAATACTGTAGATATGTCCCTTTCCCATAATGATGATATCATCTTATTACATGATTCCTTGATCCCGCATGTATAGTCGTGAGTTTTGAATATATTAATGTCTTTCTTTACGTGATTGGTTTGTGTTGTTATTGATTACAATGACATAAAGAACATTGTAGCAGGCCGAGTCTTGAGATAAGAGCTTTCATAAAGTAAGTACATCATCCTTTTCTCTTGTCCATTCAATACTAGAACTAGGAAAAGAGTGATGATACATCACCAGTTTATTCTAGATCCGAGGTGGATCAGGGGAGAGTCAGTGCACGTGTCGCGCTCGCAATTTATCCTTGAACAAGTGGCAATTCAGGAACACATCCCTTAGTTATTTTGGTTTCTTGATTCTTTGTGGCCATTTGCTTCTCTGGTATTTCGCTTTTCATACGTTTATAAACTACGGAGTCTCTAGGATACCCTGATACACCTTCTGAGTTACTCATCCAATTTGGATTTGGCTTGATGTTGAAATTTTTTCCTTACTTTGAGAGATTTCCGCACTGTTCTTATTAACAGTCTACGAGAATCCTTGTTGTCCGCACCTTGAATATATAATCCAGTGCGTAAAACCCGCATTCTGCATTTAACTGGACTGCGGAAACTTTACTTTCCCGCATTGTGTCCAAAGCTTGTCTGCGGACATATTTTGAAATTTTTGAATTCAAGTTTTAGTATTTCCAATGGCTGATGGAGTTGATTCAAGTCTTTTTGACTTTTCATTTAACTGGTTTACATATTTTTTGCTTTTATTTTGCTTTCTGAGATCTAATCTAGGGTTTTAAGCTTGTTATTGCTTTGATCTCTTGACTTTCATCCTTTAGCCCTTATAGGCATTTTTCTTCTCTCTGATTAAGGTTAGATATGTTTTAGTGGTTAAAAATCAGTGATTGATTGGAAGTTAAGAGTTTGGTGTTTCTTAGTTGATTGTTGTTTGAAAAGGACAATTTTCATTTTGTATTAAGAGACTCCTTGGTTTGTTTTGTGTTCTTACTATCATTGAAAGGTTTGATTGGGTTGTTATTTGATGGTTTTGATATTGATGAGTTTGATTTTCTTTCTCCTATTATTTGAGTTCCTCTTGGAAAGTGAACCAAGTTGTTTCTTTCAAGTCTTTGTTTTGCTTTGTTGAAAACTTCGAAAACCAAACTTGTACAATTTTAGAGCAGTGAAGTTTTGAAAGATATTTAGAAACTATTCATCGATACTTGATTATTTGGATTGATCTTTAAAGGAAATTGTAGATTGCATATGCGTGCTTAGTGATTGCATTTGTTTTGGAAATCGTCTTCTCTCTCACATAATTAGGATTCATTGAATGAAAAGATTATATTTCTTCATATCTTGCATTGATTGGGTCGAGTCACACATCATTGAGTTTCATTTCGTTACACGTGAGTAAACAATAGCCATTAAAATTTTTGCGTAATAATTAAAATTGATCTAGTAACTTTTTTCTAGGGCTCATTCCACCAACATATAGCTAGGCTAGTGCTTTGGGTGGAGTGGGAAGAAAGACACACTCTCCAAAGTTCAAAACACCGTGAGTATCTTGGGAATAGGGTGTGAAGATTCCATTGGTTGCATGTTGTCTGCAGGGAAGCCCTTCTAACACGAGGTTCAAGCTTGATGGAAATTACGCATTGGTGTTAGCCGAGATACTAACCTGCTTTGTTATCATTGGCAGAGATTGCGATGATGCAGGGGAATTATTTCAAGGTATACCCACAGTTGTAATTGGAAGCCTTTGGAGTTGATTTCAGGCTAGATACAATGCCCTTGCGCGTGGATCGAACCGTCAACTTTTTCCCCAGGCATCATTGTTTTTTGTGGTAACTTTAGTGGCCTTTTCTCTCTAGGTACTTACCAAAGGTGACTGTGAAGAGGAAAGTCTTCACAGTACTGGATGGGCGTTGGCCAAACTCTTTCTCGGGCTCCTTGGAGGGTAAAGTCAACAGTGCTAGCGATGGAAGCTTGCACGAGCGTAAAAGAATACATTGGCAGAGATTAGTCAATGTAACTTTTTCCACCTTAGCCCAGCCCTTTCTTGTCCTGGATTGTTAGGCGTTAGTTTCTAATCACCAACTATTGGCTTCGGAATTAGAAGGTTTTTGTTTTCTTGGTGATTTCTTCATAGTTTTTGTTTACTAGTGTGTGTTGTTGGTTGCTCATAGTTGGATTTCGGATTTCGGTTGAGGTTCTGTTATTATGGATGAATCAATCAGTACTCAGATCCTGCGTGGGCGAAAATAGCATCCGGGAAGTCTTTACACCCCACAACACATAGACCCTCTGAGGATCATCTTCTTTGAGTCCTCTCGCGGATTTAAATTCGATTCGGTTGAGGATTTTCCTTTTCGATCGTAATTGAAGACACGGTGAATGATTCCATCTTTCTAGTGATCTTCCTCCTCTGATTCAGTTATTTGAGCCTTCTCCGGTGTAGTAGGCCAAGATCATCGTGATGGGAGTGATTTTCGATGAGTTTTGTTTTGTCCTGAATCTCCTGAGTCTCTGAGTCAGAAATTACGGCGACTTCTAGCTTATCGTTTTGTTTTACCTCACGAGATGGCTCATCTTGCAATTAGTTCGAGTGTCCAAACCGGGATTCCAGTGACCTTTCGGCTCTATTATTACCCAGCAACAACCCGAGGTTAATCCTAATTTGCCTCACAGTTGCCATGCTTTGAATCTGCGTTGAATGTTCCACATCCGTATCTCCACAAACTCCTGGCGGTTCTCGAGGTGGCCCTCGAGTTCCACCTGGACATCCTATCACTGGTTTTATACCAACACTCCTCAATTTTCCACCGGCAATTTTAATCCTAGTGGTACTATCCCATTGTGACCTTAATGTCCAAATCGGTGGTGAATGATGAAATTACAATTCCTTTTCGGCGGACAAACCGTTAAGTAACTGCACAACCTCGGTTGGGTCTCAATTTCCGGGTGGAAATATGCCTTTAATGGGAGGACCAAACTCACCCTTAGGACAGAATATTCCTCCGGCGTTGGCCCAATATTGGACTCAACCGCCAAAATCTTGCTCAAAATCACGAGGGCAACAAAAGCTGTCCTACTCAAGATAGCCCGTATCCGGGGTAACTAATCTGTTGGGAGTTGACCATTAACTCAATACAGTCTCTTTCGGACTTCGAAATTCGAAATCCTTGGGGATTTTATATTCACCACCACCGGAGCAAGAGATCTTCTCTCACGAGGGGAACCATTGCACGCCACTTGGTTTACCGTGGGCTCAGCCCCAGAGTCACCAGTACCCTCGGTGAATCGGCAATTACCTTTCTTGCCACTCTAGATTTGCAAGATTTGTCTAGGATCCTAAATTATCCTATTCATCACTCTCTGATGGCTGTGATTCTGCCAAAACTTCGCCGGGCATTCCGAAATTTGATGGGAAGGTGGGGGAGGACCCAAACAATCACATCATGACTTTCCATATGTGGTGTTAGATCTATCATTGATGGACGACTCCATTAGATTCGTCTTTTCAGCGCACCCTTACAGTGCTCTTTGAAGTGGTACATTGAATTACCGAGGATTCTTTTAGGATTTCAACACTCTTGCCATGGCCTTTCTCACGCACTACCCGATTCTGGAGTTAGATTACGATCGAGGGGCCCGAGATTTTAACCTCAACAAACAAGTTCATCGTCACTCATGTTCCTGATCCACATCCATGAGTGGCGCGGGGAGAGCGATCTTATCGAAGCAGGCTTCGTCGATTCTTTGGTGAATGGTTTACAAAATCATTGTAAACAAAGGTGGAAAAGACATTGCCGTAGTGATGTTGTTCATCGAAGGAAACGGAGGCTATAAGTCGTGCTCGGTATTTAGATCTTGTCTATTCTCCAGCGGGCGCTATATGACTTGCTTCACGGTTACCTGCGTCCACGGAACTGGCGCTCTTGCTCGGTTAGCTGCGGTGATATTGGTGTGATGGGACCCTCGAAGCCCATTCATTAAGTGTCTACTATAACGCCCCAGAAATAAATCCTTCTAATGTTAGAATTCTCCAGATCCTCTGCTCTCCCGTGGAAACTTACGGAAGTGAGCGTTCAATCCACACCCTCACCGTGGAATAAATCGAAGGGAGGGCAAGAATAAGGGGAGGGGTAAAAGCGTAATCAAATGAACAAACCAAATTTCCTCACATTGATAAATCGAGGATAAAGCAAGCCAGCTATCCTTGTATGTGTAATGATGAGAATCACTACACTAAAGGTTAATAGAACGATGCTGGGATTCTCAAAGTTCCTTCAATCCGCACGAGAACCTTCTGCTCTGGTCGTTTTGTCCCAAACCTTCTTGTCTCAACAACAGGCTTCGTTTGTTATTCACGACCAACCATCTGCTTTTACATCCACACAATCTTATGTTTGATGTGTACTGGTGATTCGAGGAAATACACTATTTCACTTTCGTATGGACCAAAGACTATACTTCTTCAAAGAGAAGGTTGACAATACACCTCATGATTTAGTTTCAGCTAGCTCCTTAAGACTCCACCTACTCACGGTCCTCTTCATCTCGAAAGACCAAACCTTGTCTGATTATCGAGGCCACCCCCAAAGGTGTCGTTAAAAAAAAATCGGCATTCAATCCTCATGCGATGAAACAAGGAACTTCTGACATTGTAGAATCGCCCAAGCACCTTCAATGATAATGCCTCGAGGTCGCCAGTCTTATCACCGCACCCGTGAAGGGCCTGTTAGAAAATATAGGTGGAATCGATCCTCGGATGGGAAGTTTAATAGTCTTTGGCTTAAGCAGGCATATTAGGAGTTACACTTTAAATAACTTGTATTTGAAATGCAAGTTGTTGTTTTCGACAAGAGCATTTGTCGGACGTTTGTTGATGAAGGTGCCTCAACTGTCTTTTCGCTATTTTGGAAAGCCATTGGTTCTCCACCCTTAACGATCTCTGAAACGCTGCAGGCAGCTAGCGGCTCACAGTTTCAAACATATGGTGTTACCGATGCGTTGCGGTCATCTTAGCAGAGGCAAAGGCCGATCGAATAGAAGTGGAGTTTTATTACTCCTCGATTATAATCTTCTACTTCGACGGTAGATTACGATTCTATGGCCAATGGCGTGGTATCAACTTTGTTTGTGATGCTGCCGATTTCCTCCGCGAGGAAGAGTGAATTACGGTCGATCAACTTGGCATAGCTTTAACAATGAGTACTTTCCTTGAAGACAGCATCCGTTCATATGCAAAGCACCCTCGGGGTTATGAGAATGTTAGTGATCTTTTAAAAGATTAAATGGAATTAATGGGTACTTCCCATACCACCACCCAATGTTATTCCAAACTGCGTCTGTTGCATCCTAACATGATCTCGTACTCATTACACTTCGATTATTATGGCGACCCTTGGATAGTCCGATCACCGGAGATCGTATTGGTTCCCATTTATGTTATGTCGTTAGGTCCGGTTGAGTCTGCCTACCAGCTATTCAATCGGCAACCCATACCATTTCTTCTTGCGAGGAGTTGTCACCTGATCCTTTCCGCGTTGTTTATCCAACTGACGAGATGATCATGTAAATGTGGATGGCACCCCTTGAGACCGATGGACATCTGTCGTTCCATTTTGTTTCTGGAGCAGCGGACTCTTGAGAATTACCAACAGTTTAGACTCGTCGTAGATTCTTCATTATTCTAGTTCTGGGATCCATACGAGATGTGTTATTTGAAGGAACGTAACAACATTTCACCACGATACCCATCGATATCTGATGGAAACTACGGAATGGTCGAGGGAATGTTCATGTGGGCCTGTTCGCGGGATCGTCGTCGCCACTTCATTGTTTAAGGTGGTGATATTTTTTTTGCCTGGAGTTACGAGGAAATGCGGGGTATTGACCCCTCGATTGTGATTCATGAAATCAAGACATGCCACAGGGCAAACGTTCGTGATCGCCTGTTCATCCGCGTCAAAGCCACAACCATCGGCAGAGTTGAAATTACTTAAAAGTAGATTTTTATTTGCAATGGCCTTAATGAGTGGGTTTCAAACCACAGTACCAATCGATAAAAGGTGGCGGTATTGGCGTTTGGTAACAGATTATAGGGATATTAACAGGGCTTGTCCTAAGGACAATTTCCAACCCCTTTCGTCGACTATATTGTCGATGACTGTGCCGGAGGCGAAATCTTTTCTCTCATGGATGGATTTTCCGGCTATAAATAGAGATCAATATAAGCTCTGAGGACCAACCTGGCCTTTCATTTGTCCTTGGGGTACTTTTTCGCCCTAAAAGTAAACTTCCTTTTCGGTTCCAAAAACGTTAGTTACTTTCACGTTCGATGAAATTTATGTCCTACGCTTTCCGCGATATTAAGCATATCGTTCAAACATATTTTGGCCAGTTTACCTGCTCATTCTTTAAATTCAGGTTGATCATCCTGTATGCATCTCAGAACCCATTTTAGATTAGTTGTCGATTCTATCATTGATTGAATCGCGCCATCTATGTCTTTAAGTAGAATGGTAGTCTCCTTGGTTTTATTGTTTCAAGACATGGGATCCGGGTGGATCCTATCAAGGTCGGCGATTCTTAATCTCCCTCCTCCTTCTACTTCTTGAACAAGTTTACCAAAGAAATAAACTTTCTTCCATTAGGATTCATCCGGAGTTATAAGGATTACTCGCGGTTTTTACGCGTCTTTTGAAGAAAGTTTCTGAGTTTGTCTGGGATAAAGACGCCAATGATGCCTTTGAAGCATTGAAGTTGTCTCTTACCAAGGCTCCTCTTCTTTTCCTCCGGACTATAGTCGAGACTACTTTCTTTATTTAAAATTTCGTCAAGTATACCATTGGCATGGTTCTGTTCGGGAGGATGATGCCCATGATGAACATGTTATCTATTACACGAGTGAAGTTTGACTTCCCATGATTAAATACCAACATGTTGAGGAGCTGGCCTTAGGCTGCTGTTCAAGCGGTTCAGCGTTTAGATCACTACATTCTTGGGAAAACTACGTGATTTCTATATGACATAACATATCTTGACTAGATCAATTCATGCAGAGGCAGAAAGTACTCCTAGTGGATTTTTATTCTCCAGGATTTCGATTTGGAGTTTGACCGAGATACATCGAAGAAGTCTCTAGTTTTTATTTGAGTTGATTTGTGATTTTTCCCCACACTTTACTGGAAGAGTAGCGATTGATTAGATTACGGAAGCGAGTCGCTTTCATATCGCTACCAGCGATATTTGGTATGGAGATATAATTATCCATCAAACTCAAACTTTCGGCTGAGTTGTCGATCTTTGAAGCATTGCGTCATTGTTCGTTATCAAGCCTGTAATTACATTATTCTCGGCGATACTCTTTATATTAGAAGTGTTCTAATGTTTGACGTTGTTTGACCTTTGTAATGAAGCCAGAAACTTGAATGATTGCCACTTTCCGAGGGCAATGTGGTCCTTATCAATAATACCCCGAATATGCCTCAACCAGAAAATCACTGCGTCTTGAGGATACTTTTTAACCGTTGTTTTAAAGGCGCATCATACTGTTCAAAAGTGTCGTATGTGGGGCCTATAATCAAAGATTGATCACACCACATCGCTAATCTACCGTAATTCGTGGAGTCGGATTAAGCTAAATGGGGCATTGACTGTAATATCGCCCTCACACTCAGTAGGGGGCATGGATATAATGTCGTAGTAGTTGATTGTTACGAAATGGTAGGAAGCGATCTGGAAACATTGATATCTGCAGGGAGGGCTAGGCACTTTTTCTTTTCAATCATGTCATTACTCATTTTGGTGTTCCTGGACTATCGTCTTGATCACGGTAGTCATTTAGAAATAATATGATGTAATGCGAACTAGCGGAGAAGTTGGGCCTTAATATGATAAACTCAACCCTAACCAATGAGACTCGTATTGAGTTGACCATTAACAAAAGTTCTTATCACTATGATTAGGCGGATGATAGGAATCCATAAAACAAAGGCGGCACACAATGTTATTTCGGCATTGTGGAAGTATCGGTTTATCGATTAAATACGCTGAGTTAAGCACCTTTTAGATTTAGTATATGGCATGGAAGCCATTCTACCATAGAATGCGAGAATTCCATCTTTGAAATTAGTAGTAGAACTTTTACCAAACACTTACAGGGAGGAGCGTTGTTGGCTAATCCTAATCGTTAGGCAAGAGCCAGCGTGATGCTACTGTAGTAATCGAAGCCGGAAGAGCGTGTTAAGACGCGATTGACCGGCATGTTAAATATAGGTAATCTTTTCAGGGGAGATCTTGTTGCTTTTATATGAAGCGAAGATGGGACGTTTAGGAGGCTGGAAAAGAATTTGAACAATGTGGGCCTTACATTGTTAGATAAGTTTTGGCAAAGGGGGCATATGGGCTAATAGATTATGATGGGATACCTTCGAGTGAACAGATGGGTTATGCTTAAGAAATATTATGCATGAGTCATTTATGCATAGCGCGCTGGCATATTTTATGTATCATACTGAGTTTGTGTGATTACTTTTAAGCTTTCGTTTGACGATGTTGGGTTTTACCCTTACGATTACGTTATGTTTGATTGTCGGATGTCGGAGTTTTTAAGCTGCCTTATGTTGAAACCCCGGCGGCTGGCTAAAGTAGTAGTACTCGAGAACCCACAAAGCCTGGCTGCTGGGCAATCTATGCTAACAAATGAACTTATTTCTCTATGAGGTGTATGTTTAGGGCGAGCAACCAACAACTGAGTATAGCATCGTTATTGAGTTATTAGTGGATGCTATCTCTCTCGGAATTCGTCTTTTGGTTGTGCGACATGAATCGCGACTAGTGGTGCTCTGACTAAGTAATGTATCTATATATTGAAGTCTGCATTATTAAAGTTTACTTGGATTAAGCCTCTTGGAAAGAAATTTTGATTACATAGAATATCTACATATTCAGAGAAGTCTAAATACGTGGATCGCTAGCTAACTATGTAGGCAGGACGGTACCAAGACAATTTTATAAATCAAACACATGTACACCAATGACAAAATGGCCGTTAATAAGCCGTATGTATATATATCGATCAAAAGTTTGTGTGTTGCAAAATTTTTAGAACCAAAAGATCAAAAATGGAAGCTCGTGGCTTCTAGATAACGATGTCGTGACATCAATGATGTTCCCGATAACATACTAAAGTCCTAGATACCCTGCGGAGGGGCGATATTACATAAATTTTGGAACTCCGCGGTATGATGTGATGTCGTTAAGTAAGGACATCATCGAGAGACATGTCACGGAATACCTGCGCATGAGGCCCTCTAAATTACGCTCCGCGGTGAAGTATTCCCTAGCATCTTTGGTGGAACTACTACCTCTCCACCAGCCTCTGGCCGAGGAGAACTCCCGGCGGTGATGCATGGGCTCCAACATTCTAGCGTCATCAATACGTTTTGGTGTTAGTCTTCGACAAAATATGAAACCTAAAACATTTTAATTGAATTAAAATACAAAATATCTAAAAAGAAACTCAAAAGGTTAGTAACTTTCTTACCAATATTTCCCCACTGGGCATCTTCAGGAAGGAACCGAATTGAGGATCACCACCTCGAAAATCTAGGCCAGTGTAGGCGTAATCCTCAACCATCAACACCTAACCGTAATCCGAAAAAGCAGTGCATATCGGCCGATTGGTCCTGCCACGTGCCTTGTCATGGGTTGGCACCATCGAAACATCAGTGGCTCCTAGGACCGGGAGGAGTGCGATCTCCTGAAGTCATTATCTTGGGACTCTCTCACGGAAAGAAACTAACAATGATCCATAGCCAAATTGTTTGAAGTCTCCACGCATGCTTTTTGTCCATTTGCAAGACTTACGTGCAAGGCGCATCCGCCAGTTGAAAGGCGAGGAGCTCAAGACACTCTAGGGCATATTGAAAATAGCTCTACAGAGCCATATGGTAGTATTTTGCACCGCCCATCCTAGCTATGGTCAGCAAAATGGTGCGATGAGTGATATCAGTCACTCCATTTATGGCCACTTTCCCCTTTCGTCTCTGCACTTACCGGGCACACGGTAGTCTCTGCAGTATTCGCTCATTTTTCCTGCCACCTCTGCGACCGCCATTTAAACTGACATATGATCCTCTTCGTGACAAACCGGTCAAAAAGTAAATATTAATCTTCAATATCTATAATTGATGTATGCATACCCACATGAAAAACTTGTTGGTATGGATCCCACATACAGACTAAATGTTTCGATAAAGCGTGCCCAGGTATCATCATGCACATTATTGAAGAATTTGAGAAGACCACGGTTTCTTAAGGCAGCAATTGTTTGTGGATGATTCTCGGCGACATTATTTTCGTCTTCATGCTCCCGTTCTCTCCATTCGAGAACCATGGTAACGGCTATTAACCTGCACGAGAACAATAGGAAGATAGTCAATCAATTAATTCATGAGAAATTTTGATTTTGGTGGCTAAGCGTTGAGTAAAAAATTTCAAATTAAACTTCTCGGAGTGAGCTTAACAGCGGTCTTGGGAATTTCAACAGCATGGTTAAAGGTCAGCTTGCGGGAATCCTAAATTTCCGCAGGTCATGAAAGGGTCACCTGCGGAAACTCAGTTTAGCGCATAGGGTTTTAAATAACCACTCATAACTTCACATTTAACCATTCAAATCATAAAATGAACCATGTGGAAAGATAAAGATTTGAGTACTTACTTATTTGGTTCGAACGGTTTGCGATTAGATGCCCCAGAGCTCCCAGGAATTGACTCCGAAGATCGGAGGTAAATTGGTAAATTTGGCACTGTTTTGGTAATTTTGAAACACAAATGGTAAAAAATGAAATGGTAATATGAATATATTTACTTTTTACTTTTAAAAGTGGGTTTTTCATTATTTTTCATTATATTACCACTATTTTAACTAATTACTAATGTGGGGAATGAGTAAGCGATTAATGGCAGGTCTTTCCGCGGAAGGAATGATTTATTGATCCAAAATTTTTGCATTATGATGTGAGATTGTGTTTTATGGATTTTAGTCACGAAAACCTCAAGTGTATTTTACTCGTTCTAACACTTCTCAAAACCCAGAGAGCAGTCGGGCGTTGTTTATCCTTTTAAGAGACCCATTCGATCTTGATTTATTCACGAAAAAGGAACCCCCACAGGTTGACTTTAATCCTTTTCTGATCCTAAAATGAAAAGATTGCCGAGAGACCTTGCTATTTTTCCGCTCGTTAAAGTATTTGAACTTATGCATCCTCGAGCGATGGTTTAACCCTTTTTAGATCTCGTTGGATTGTTGTGAAAATTGGCGAGAGAGTTCTCTTTTAGGTATTTTTCCAAACTCTATAATCTTGAAAAAGGCAAACAGGTTTACTATCTTTGGACTCGTTAAACAGAGATTGACAGACCCGTGATGGGAAAAAACCACTCCTTCTTAGGGTTAATTAAAACACTCAGGGGACAAGTCAGAAGGAGAGGCTTATATCAACAAGCATATGTGATCCTCTTCAAGCTTGCGTAAAAATAAAGAAAGTACTTACCCGTGATGGTGGTGGGAGAAAATTTACTGGGAAGGGATATGTTTAGTTTTATGTTGATTGGCGGTAAGTGTCGCTCTTAAACATGAAACTCCCTATTCGTCATTTGAATCGAGGATGAGAAATCCATTTGTCTCTCATTAGGTTGATTACAAGGTATTTCCATGTGTGATCTTTGAGTCAATGCTGCCAAATCGTTAGTCGTGTCATCCATATGTTCAAAGTCCTTTTAGAGAACTACCTCTATTAGTCGACCCATCTGCCGGTTGTCTTTTCATTGATTAATGCCCTTCCTTGTGTCCAAAATCCAATTACCACATACTGTTGCTTTTTAAACTCGGTACTGTTTCGGTATTCGCGATGGGGATACATCAAAGGCCCTCTGTGTGAGTCTTGTTCCGTCGACATCAGCATTATCGGTTAAGACTTAGAAATCTTTTTAGTACCTTGGAGCTTGCATGCCTCAATGGCAAGTTTCGCTTCCGGCAGTGGATTTACATCATTGGTCACTGATCGAAAGATTCCGTCAAGTGTTTGACATCAATTCATTTATTCACGGTTGACGGATTGTACTACTAGTGTACCTTGAGGGTCATTGACATTAATGGTGAGTTTCCCTCGCGCTTGTTAGCGGTATCGTCAATGTGCAGAAATCAAGTGGTTTTCTACCATGTTCGGCTTAAGCACATGTAATCGCATGGTCAGATTAGTACTTTTAGGTAATGAGATTGAAGACCCCGGATATTATCATTATTATCTGGGTTGCGATGGGTATGTATTATTTGTGACACATGAATCCCGCTGTGTATGTTTTAGGTGGCTAATATTAGATGTGATTAAAATAAATTGTTACCTACTTGGATCCACGGTGTATTCGGGTAGGCGTGCTATGATTAATGATGACTACATATGGATCCACGGTGATGTATGATTGGTGGCCATGACTTTTTGTTTATGATGTCATCGATCTATGATCTGAGTATGGGAATACCTACCTCAGAATTGATATATGTATGATACTGCTGATGCTTGAATCATTTGCGAAGATCTCGATAGATGTGCTTTTAGTTCTTGTACACATATAGCTCTTACAAAGGAAGTCTATCGGTATCCTTTGGTTTCCACTCGGACTTTGGGGGCATTACATTGTCCATATTTTTGGTTGTCGGATGATGACATGGTGATGAAAGATCTAACTCTTCATTTATATCATTTCATGTAAAGAAGTTACACTTGTCGGCTTCTCAAAATCACACTTTTAAGAAAATAGATGCGAGTGCATATATACTATCTGGAAATGCCAGTTCCAGCGGTACGCATTGATCCCATTGCGGACTTTCCGCCTTGTCAGTGTTAATGGTTAGAGTGCGGAAATGTTTCTAAAGGGAGAAAATGAATAAGTTCTCGATCCTTCTAGAAGGAATCTTCTAGAAGGATAAGTTGAAATTGAATGGTTGGCAAATTAATTAGTTTCCAGATATCTTAGGATTACATTCTATCAAGTAACTAAACATTCTTCTCTATATATTGAGGAGATATTCATGAAATGGTTAAGGAAAATTAGCAAAGAGTAAGATATTGGAGAATTAGTACACTGTTGTATGGAGAATTGATACTGCAACAAATAGAGGCAGCCACAAGGTCATCACAAGTAGCGGAAATTCTTCATGCATGAAGAATTTCCACTTTGAACAAATGTGTGTGTCAAAGCTAGAAGCCCGTTGAGAAAGGATCTCTGACATCCAAGGCGCAATTTGTATTCTCACTCTCTTTGAGTTAATATAATGCATGAATATGTCCCTTTCCCATAATGATGATATCATCTTATTACATGATTCCTTGATCACATGTATAGTCTAGAGTTTTGAATATAATAATCTCTTTGTTGTGATTGGTTTGTGTTATTTGTAATGATTGGGCGGCGCAAAAGGCATCGTAGCAGAGCGGGGATCAACGGAGATAAGGAGAGCTTTCATAAAGTAGAAGTACATCATCCTTTTCTCTTGTCCATTTAATGCTAGAACTAGGAACATCATCCTTTTTCTCTTGTCCATTCAATACTTTAGAACTAGGGAAAGAGTAGTATTTTGTCACAGTTTGTTCCAGTTCCAGGTGGATCTGGGGAGATTGGTCTGTGTCCGCACTCACGAATTTATCCTTGAACACTCTCATTCCCCACATGCCTGTCCCACCCCAGGAGTATACACCTTCACTGTCATAGAGTCCATCGACTGCTCCACCTCCCTTACCTTGGGCTTCAACAACAGGTCGAACTGGAATTCACAGAGCTCTGTAGCAGCTATGAGTCTCCCTCTAGGAGAAATCACTTCCTGAACACACTCTCTCACCTAGAGAGAGTTTCTCATAGGCCTGACAACATTCTTCTTCAATCCACAACAACCTCTATCACCTAGAGAGAGAGTTTCTCATAGTCCTGACAACCCACCTCTTCAAAACACAATAGCTAAGTCAGGTAAGGCAAGGGATGACTCATTAAATTATAGAGGTGCATACTGGCCACAGGTTCAACAATGGTAGAAATGGTTGGCTATGTGCTTGCTCAGTGCGTGAGTGAACTCGTCAGGAGAGATGGGGCAAACTGGTCTAGCATAGAGAAGATAGTGAGAGTGTGAGATCCAAAACCTGTCTATGCGTGAACCTCCCTGTGTGTGTCAGTGAGTCCATCCATTCCCAACAAAAAGAATTCCCCCATTATGTCTGCATGTGCCTGAGCCGACACCTATTGTTACACATTATTTTGGTCACTCTATTGATGTCTCTACAGTTATGTGTTCAGGCTCTCATAAGGAATTTTTTCCTGAGAAAAGTGACTGTTGTCTTCTTCTAAAAATAATATTTTTAAGATGAGTTCACAGGCTGCCTGTGTTATAGGGTGCGAAAATCCTTCATTCTCATAGGAAACCCTATACTTGGAGTGCAAAATTTTCGCAGTATTCTCTATAGGTAGGGTGCGAACCTGTTTCAAAGATTGGAAAACAGAAGAGGTTACGAAGGTTCTAGAAGGGAATCTTCTAGAAAATGAGGTGGCATTCGCATGGTTGGCGTCCTACTGACTTCTTAGATTTAGTGGGATCATCCTCATCCATTTAACCATCTCTCCTTCTCTTATATAATGAAAGGTTTCTCAAGGAAGAGGTTAAGCAAGATTGAATGAATAATTGATGAAAAAATTGTTTGAAGAACTCTGTTTAGATTGAATCTTGAAGGCTCTATTTGTCTATCAAGTTGTACTGAATCTTCTTCATGCAAGTGTAGAGAAAGTGTGTGTGTTGGAACCGAGGATCATTGAAAGGAAGCTTTCGACATCAAGGCTATCTGGTTGTATCTTCTACTTTCATTTAATATAATACAGAGACATGTCACTTTCCCATAAAATCACTCTTATTTTATTGCTTAACTCCTTGATCATATGCATAGGTTGACATTGAATATATTTTTTTATCTTCACTTTGGTTGGTTTGTGTTGTCTTGGACCTGTTTTCACAAGAGCACTGGAGCAAAGTAGGAACAACAAAGACCTAAGGAAGCGATATAAAGGTACATCACTCATTCCTTCTCAGTAGTGGATTCAATGACTGCAACTTAGAGAAAGAGTCATGTCCTGTCCTATTTTGTTCTAGATCTAGGTGGATCTAGGGAGATCAGTTAGTTTCTGCACCTACCGATTTATCCAATAACAAAATTGGCGACTCTCTGGATCCAAAAGTTCACTTAGAAGTTCTGTCCTTTTTCCAAATTTTGCTTGATTACAAACCTTCTCACACTGTACCTTTCTGTGGCCTGTGAGAATCACTAAAGTTCTCACTCTAGTGTTCAGTTCAGTGCGACCTTCTCGCACCTTGCCTGTGTCTAGGCTACGAGAATCCCTAATTCTTGCACTATACCCCACTACCAGACTGTGAACTCACTTGTAAAAACTTTGGATTAGGTCTTTTTATGTATTCAGATGCCCATATTTGTTTGTTTATCTGGGAAGAACTTCTTTTTCCAGTGATTGACTATTTCTTGACTTCAAATCTTGTGAATGATTAGTTTTCAGAAATTGAAAACTCTTCTTGATCATTTTTTATCAATTTTTACCTCTTGACCTTTTCTTAACAAGGGTATAATCTCTGATTCTGAAATCCGAGTGCTTGTTTTGTCGAGAGCCTTTGATTATATTAAAAGTTTGGATTAACTATCGTTTTCGATTGCTTACTACTTGGAAAATTGTTGTCCATGTGCATTTGAAGAGACTGGTCTTGTCAGTTTGTTATTTTTATCTTCATTAAAAGATCGATTTGGATGTTTGTTGAGTATTTCATTTTCATTGGTTGCTTACTTTTTCTTAGTTCCATCCCTATTGCTTGGTTTCTAATAAAAAAATAAAGGTTTTTTTTCTTTTTTTCTTTTTTTTTAAGCAATCATTTATTCTAAAAATATTGGCATTCAAATATTGAAAGAGAACGAATAGAGATTTTTCATTGTTCATGATTGTTTAATATTACATTTCAAGAAAGATCGTACATCGTAGTTCACATTGTTCCAGAAAACTCCTCTTTCCCTCCTGTAGATAGAATTCATAAAACAAAAATTTGTATCATTCATCCCTATTTACGCATTGTTGGGTCAGAGTCTTACACAACATTGGTTTCATTTCTGTCTCCTTTTTGTGTAACAACATCCTTTAATAATATTGCGCAACTTTAAAATTCAACTAGCAAATTTTCTAGAGCTCTTTTGCACCAACATTAGCTAGGCTAGAGCTTTGGAATAGGAAGTGAGACACACTCTCCAAAGCACAAAACACACAATAGTATATTTTGATAAGGAGTGTCTAATTCCATTTGAAACATTTTTTCCTGGGAAGCCCTTCTCACACAAGGGTCAAACTTGAGGTCGCATTGAGATTGATAGAGTTACTCACCCTTCTTTGTTGATCTCAGTGTAGAGATTTCATGTATTACAACGGTCACTTGAAGGTATACCCAAAATGATGAGTGGAAGCCTCTCAAGTTGATTTCAGGCTAGATACCCTACCCTTGCGTGTGAATCGGACTGTCGACTATTTCCCCAGGCATCATTGTTGTTTGTGGTAACCTTAGTAGCCTATATTCTTAGTGTCTTACACAAGGTGAATGTGAAGGGGTAAGTCTTCACAGTACCTGGAATCGACGTTGGCCAAACTCACTCAGGCTCCTTGGAGGGTATACCCATGATTATGTGTGGGAGCTTGCACCAGGGTGTAAGTCCGTTAAGCAGGTATTCAACGTAAATTTTCCACCCTCTCCCAACCCCTTCTTGTCTCGTCATCATGATGTTGGATTTCATCACCAACTAGTGACTTTGGAATTGGAAGGTCTTGTTTTCCTAGTTTTGATTCCTAGATTTTACTAGCACGTGTTGTTTGTTTACCCAAGTTGGCCATAGAATGTATTTCGTAATATTTTAAATCAATCACAATTGACCCTCCACACCGTTCATGTAGAATGCAAGGCCTACCCCCAGAAGATCTAGAAGGTTCTCAACCCTTTCCTACCAACTCATCGGAGGTCTCTCCTCAACAGAGTGAAGTCCAAGACGTTTCCACTCCACAAGTGGAAAGAACTAACTCTTTAGAATGGTTCCAAATTACCAATTCTCAAGAGGACTTCCAACTTCCTCCCAACTCTGTGAGACGTATTGTTCGAGTGAATTCTTCCGAAGAAACAGTGGTTGATTCTTCTGGATTACTAACCGGACCTTTCACAGGACCCGAGGGTCAAGATCCTTTTTGGACTACTGGAATTTTTAGATGAGATCTCTTTGGCTCAGGAGAAGTCATTGATATCACTGTCACACCTAAGCTTCCCGAAACATCTGATCTAGATGAAATACCTTTGACTACTTCCTATTATTTTCCCGATTCAGACGCTCCACCAGCCGACCACATCTTGACTATCCCCCTACAAATTGTCCATTACACAATGGTCCCAGATACTATGCATCCTCACACCGGGATTACGGTGGCTAGCCAAGCTCCCATTGGCATGCCGCTTTCACCTAGATTCACCCCAACACTTCCCCTCGGATATCATGTGTTGAATGCTTCTATTCTCACTGCTACACAAATCCCATCCAGGACTCTTGGAATTTCCACTCCTTCTAGGCACCATCTCGTTCCTGGTTTCATTCCGACACTTCCTTGACCCCCTTTTAGAGGAACTCTTCCATCCTCTATTGGACGCACCGAACCTAGTGGCACCATCCCATCTTTCACACCTAATTACCAGATTCCTGTTGGTGGACAATTTCACCAAGGAGGCCAAACCTGATCCCCTTTTGCAGGACAAATCCCAATTGGGATGCAACCCCCGATTGGAGGGAAACACCCACCTACCCCACCCTATGGACAAAACATACCTCCATCCTTGGCCCAGTATTGGAACTATCTTATCCAAAATAATCCTCACTCAACTGGGGGACAACAACCTCAAGCTAGCTCCTTCATACCCCCTAGTATAGACCAACCATATTCAGGTACGTCCAATCCTATTTGGGGCTCAAACACTCAACCACATGCCCTTGTTCAAGGGAACAATCCCAACCAATACAACCCTATAAATTACTTTCATCCACACCAACAACCGAATTTTCCCAGATCTTCACATTATATGCAAAATTCTTATGGTCCCACTGGTATACCTACATGGCTCCCTCCCCAAAGTCACCAGTACCCACACATGAATAGACACTTACCCTTCTTAGCCACCCTAGACCTCCCTAATCTATTGAGAATTTTAAATGATCCTATCCGTCACTCTCCTCAATGGCCCACGATACCAACCAAACTACCATCCGACATCCCTAAATTCAATGGTAAACTAGGAGAGGACCCGAACAATCATGTAATGACTTTTCACCTTTGATGTTCATCCAACTCTTTGATGGATGCTTCTATTCATTTACGCCTTTTTAAGCAAACTCTCACAGGTTCCACCGCTAAGTGGTATATAGAATTACCATGAGGCTTCTTCACCGCCTTCAACACCCTCTCTATGGCTTTCCTCACCCACTACTAGTTACCGATCCACTACGAAACAAGAACTGAAATTTTGAGTTCTTTCAAACAAACCAAAGCCACTCATATCTATGATCACATTCATGAGTGGTGATGGAGATGACATCTCATCAAACTCAAACTTCCCGATCAATTGTTGGCAGAGTGGTTCACGAAATCATTTGTGAATGACATTGCTTGTGACATCGCCATGGGTGGAGTTGTCACTGAAGAATAGGAGATCAATCGTGCTCAATACCTCGACCTCGTTTACTCACAAATGAGTACTCTTTACGACTTACTCCCTGACGCACCTTGTCCTTCTAATTCTGCTACTTCAACTACTCCTGCTACTTCTCAAGCAGCTAACGGTGTGATTGGCACTTTCCATGCTCAACCCCAGTCCATCCAAGCCTCTAGAAAAAACCTGAAATCCATTGCTTCTAATGTTCAAAATGCTCCATCTCCTACCCCTCCCATCGATAAGACTTCTGAGGTGAACTTTGTTCAATCTACCCCCGCTGGAAAAAAAAAATCCAAAAAAGGGAAGGGTAAGAATAAGGAGGATAAAAATAATCCACAATCTTAGAAGACCAAAACACAACCCGTTGACAATAAGGATAAGAGAAAACCCTGGTACCCATGTCTTATCTATGGTGATGATCACTACACTAAGGATTGTCCAAGACAAACTGAGGTTACTAAGTTCCTTCAAGCGACCCTGAAACCACCTACTCTGGCCGTGTTGTCACAACCCTTCCCTTGTCCATAATAGGCCTAATTGTTCATTCATGACCAACCTTCCCCCTCCACTGCATCCTATGTCTTAATGTGTATAGGTGATTCAAAGAAAAATGACATCTCACTTACCACTCGAGCCAAAGATTATTCTTCCCCCAAAGAGAAGGTTGATGAAATACCTCCTTCGTTGGTCCAACCATCTCCCATGACTCCACCTACCAATGGTCCTCTTCATCTTGAACAACCGAGCCTAGACATAGTTCTTTGCCCTCCCCCAAAGGGTGTTGTTCGAAAATATTCTTTCAATCCTCATGCACGTGCTACCCATAACTACAATATTATCGATGATCTGGCCCAAGCACTGTCCACGATGTTAGCCCTCGAAGTCCTTCAGAGTTTTCCTATACAACGAAAGTCATTGTTGAAATTTATTGGTGGAATTGACCCTACCGATACAAATTTAATAATTTTTGACTTGGAAGATCACATTCCACGGTTACCCCCTCAACTCACATTCAAAATACAAGTTATTGTCTTCAACAAGAAAATTTGTAGAATAGTTATTGATGAGGGTGCCTCGAAGTGTTTCATGTCTATTATCTACTGGAAAGCCATCATCTCTCCTCCTTTAACTGAATCCCACAACATGCTCAAAGCATTCAATGGCTCTGGTTTTAAGCCTTACGGTGTCGTCCCTTCATTTCCTATTACGTTAGAAGGAAAAATGGTCAACATTGAAGTGGAGGTCTTTGACGATCCTCTCGATTACAACCTTCTACTTGGTCGTACTTGGATCGATTCCATGCATGTAGTTGTGTCCACTCTTTTCTATGTTGTACGTTTCCCACATCAAGGAAAAGTAATTACGGTGGACCAATTAGCCTTCTTTCACTCTGATACACGTATCGACAACATCCCTTTCATTGCAAAACCCCCCTGGATATGAGAATGTCGGTGTTGGTCTTCCTAAAGATTCCTCTTTGATGGGTACTTTTCCCATTCCACCACCCGATGTTCCACATCCGTTCATCGCCTCGATCAATATGATTTCTACCTCTGTTCGAGAAACCCCTGCGTCTTACGACCCATGGATAGTAACAAACCCCGACGATCATCTTTGTTATGGCGACCAAATACCTTTGAGTCCAGTCGAATCCACTTATCAAGCCATTCAATCAACAACCCCTTCTACCCCCTCTCTTGGTGATTTATCTCCGGATCCATTCCGCATCATTTTTCCTACATACAAGATGATTATGTTTGTTATGTCCATGGAAGATACCCCTTGGGACGATGGACATCATCATTCCATCCTCTTCCTGGAACAACACACCATTGAGAGTTACTAATGAATCTCGACCCCGTTGACCATTGTCGTCATTTCTACTGTTCCCGAGCCTACACACGATATGTTCTATGAAGGGAACTTAAGTAATATCTCACCCACCATCCCCCTCGACACATCCATAAAACTTGGAGTTGTCGAAAATGTGCATATCGGAGCTTCGTGTTCCCATGACGAAGTTTTCACCTACAAGTCTCTTTTCCAAGAATTTTGTGACGTCTTTGCATGGATCTATGAAGAAATGTTGGGTATTGACCCTGACATTGTTGTACATGAGATTAAGACATACCCATGCTCTAAACCCATCTGGCAACGACTTCGTCTAGTCCACCCACGTAAAGTAGCTGCTATCAAGCTTGAAGTTGAGAAACTTCTCAAAGATGGCTTTATTTACCCTGTGGCTCTAATTGACTGGGTTTCCAATCTTGTTCCGATTAACAAGAAACAAGGTACGATCCGCGTGTGCGTTGATTATAGAGACATTAATAAAGCTTGTCCTAAAGACAACTTCCCTACCCCCTTCGTTGACCATATCATCGACGATTGTGCCAAAAGTGAAATATTCTCTCTAATGGATGGTTTCTCCGAATATAATCAAATCAATATCATACCTGCAGACCAACACAAGACCTCTTTTATTTGTCCTTGGGGAACTTTCGCCTACCAAAAACTTCCATTCAGTTTAAAGATTGTCGACATAACTTTTCAACGTGCTATGTCGTATGCCTTTCATGATATAAATCACATTGTGCATCCATATCTCGATGATTTACCAGCTCATTCCATGCACCATGTAGATCATCCAACACACCTCCATGCCATTTTCCTTCCTTGTCAATTTTACCATATACGCTTGAATCCCCACAAATCTGTTTTTTGTGTAGAATCTAGCTGACTTCTAGGCTTTATTGTTTCACGTCAAGGGATCCAGGTAGATACTTTGTGTTAAGGTCCTAACCCACACATAGGTAGATCAATGTATTCGGATGTAATAAAGGTCAATATTAATAAGACCTTTCAATAAAATAGAATAAGGCGGATGTAAGAAGACCTAATAGAAGCTTTCGCTTCTAGAAGGATCTTC
>SNQJ01S0079491.1:23323-37645 GCA_010110895.2 Picea sitchensis | reverse complement strand
TGTTCTGCATATTTTATATATCTGGTATCTTGCACTTTGAAGGTCGAGGTGATTCTCAATCTCCCTCCTCCTTCCTCACTTCGCTAGCTACAAAGTTTGCAAGGGAAGGCAAACTTTCTCTGTCGTTTCATCCCGAACTATGCTGAGCTAACTCTTGGATTTACTAAACTACTCAAGAAAGGTTATGAGTTTGTATGGGATACAACTGCTAACAAATATTTCAAAGCTTTGAATTTGTCTTTAACTCGTAACCCACTACTCTTCCCGCCTGATTATAGTTGGGATTATTTCCTTTATCTTGCAGCCTCAGACTATACCATCGTTATGGTTCTCATCCAGGAGGATGATTCTCATGATGAAAATGTCATTTATTATTTTATTCAGAGTCTCGTAACTACCGAAACCAACTATTTACATGTTGAAAATGTGGCCTTGGTCGCCGTCCAAGCTGTTCAATGTTTCCGACACTATATCCTTTTACACAAGACTACTGTGATTTCCAACTGGAACCCTATGCAGCACATTCTTACACACCAATTGATAGGGGGGAAATACTCCAAATGGATCATAATACTCCAGGAGTTAGACTTAGAATTTGAATGCACTAAGTCCAAGAAATCCTTGGTGTTTGTCGAGTTGATATGCGACCTTCCCTGTTCTGAGATGGAAAATGTAGCAGAGGATTCATTACCCGATGAATCCATTTTCCTGATTAGGTCCGATGACCTTTGGTATGGGGATATCATCATATATATCCAAACTCAAACTTTCCAGCCTGATTTGTCTAGCACTGACCGTCGTTGAATACGCTACCAAGCCCGTCAATATATTATCCTTATTGATACTCTTTATCGTCATGGGATTGACTCCATTTTTTTATGTTTCCTCATATTGGACGAAGCCAAGAAAGACCTGAATGACTGCCATTCTAGAGCATGTGGTGGTCACATGTCTGGGTATGCTACTACCCAAAAGATCTTATGAGCAGGGTATTTCTGGCCTTATTTATTCAAAGATTGTATAATTGCTGTCAAAAAATGCCATGCTTGCCAAACCTACAACTACAAAATACGATCACACCCTACTCCTCTACACCCTATGGTCTCCATTGGTCCTTTTGCGAAATGGGGTATCGATTTCATGAAATGTCACCCTCACTCGGTCGGGGGGCATGGATACATTATTGTAGCCGTAGATTATTTTACAAAATGGGCCGAAGCGATGCGAACATTTGACAATACCAGAAATACTGCAACATTATTCATATTCAATCACATCATTGCTCGGTTTGGTGTTCCTCAAGCTATCATTATTGATCATGGTAGCCACTTTAGAAACTTCATGATATCTGAACTCACCGAAAATTTGGGTCTTCACCATGAAAATTCAACACCCTATTACCCACAAGCCAATGACCAAGTTGAAGCAATAAACAAAGTTCTCATTACCATGCTTCAACGAATGATAGGGATTCAAAAAATGAGTTGGCACACGATGTTATTTTCAGCATTGTGGGCTTATCAAACATCTGTTAAGTCTTCTACCGGGTTTACACCTTTCCAATTAGTTTATGGTCTAGAAGCCATCTTGTCAATTGAATGTGAGATACCTTCTCTGAAACTAGCCGTCGAACTTCTCCCAACACTTCTGCCGAAGAAGAGCGTATGTTGTATCTCATGCAACTAGATGAAACCCATCACGATGCCACCCTAGTTATAGAAGACCAGAAGAAACGTGTCAAATCCCAATATGACAAACATGTCAAGTCACACATTTTCTCCGAAGGTGATCTAGTTCTCCTTTACGAACAAGATTAGGATATGCTAGGAGACGAAAAATTTGAATCTATGTGGCAAGGACCTTATATCGTCATATGAGTGTTGGAGAAAGGAGCTTACAAGTTGGTGGACTACGACGATATCCCTTTGAGTGAACCCAGAAATGGGTTGTACTTAAAGAAGTACTATGCTTAAGATCACCTGTGCATGAGCGCTTGTATTTTATTGTATCATACGTTTTGTCTGTTACTTTAGTATGCATTTTCGTTATTTGGTCTCCACCCTCGACTGCTTATCTTGCATTGTGCTTGGTTTCTAGATGTCGGAGTCTTCGCTACCCCACATTGGCTTCACCGATGGCTCTAGTCGTAGTACTCAAAACCTTGCTTCTGTTGCATGGGAAATTTATGCACCTACAAACGAACTTATCAGTCTACGAGGTGTGTGCCTCAGTCGTGCGACCAATAATATCGCAGAATATAGCACCATCATCGAATTGTTGATTGATTCTATTTCGCTTGATATCCGTCACCTGGTTATACGAATCGATTCACAGCTAGTAGTACTACATTTAAGTAATGTCTATGCTATCCAAAGTCCCACTTTATTACGGGTATATTTATGAATTCGCCTCTTGGAATGTTTTTTTGATTATATCGAATATCAACACATTCCTAGACGTCTAAATACATTGACTGATGCCTTAGCTAATTATGTGTTAGACACGCATTTGGGAAATTTATGAACCAATCACACATCACATGTATTATACAACAAAAAATAAGCCGGTAGAAGCCGTATATATGTATATAACGATCAAACGTTTTTACAAAAAGTTTTTGTCCAACGATCAAAATCTCAAAATATGAAGCCCATAGCTTCCACAAAATAGCATCACGGATGACACTCACGATAACATACAACTGCTCAGGATACCCTACGGAGCAGTCGACTGAGAGGCTGGGACATGCCCACAATATGGCGCTGATAACATCTCGGGATCTCCCCAATAGTGATGTCCGGGACATACACAGTCAACCCCTCTAAGTTTTGTTCCACTGCCTCGTAGTCCTCGGCATCCCATCTTTCCACTGGAGCCGCTTCTCCTCACCTCTGAATAGGAGATGTTCATGGAGGTTTATACGGCCCCACATTTGTGTCATCAAAAGAAATTTTTTGATTATTCCTTGGATAAACATAAAAACATTTTATATAATAAATTTTTCAAAAACATTAAAAAAGAACAAAACGTGTACTTCTCACCTAAGTCACCCCACTAAGCATCCTCAAGCATGACCAAATCTGGATCTCCTCGAAAATCTAAACCGACATATGCATAGTCATCGATCATAAGCATCTGGGGCCTCAACCAATCAAAAAATTAATCATTATACTTGATTATAGGCCCTACTATGTTCTGAGCCATGAGGTTACACCACCTCAGCATCCTCGGATCCTGTGGGGCCGGTAAACCCCAATCTACCTGTAGTCATAGCAGTGGGACCCTCCAGAGGAAGAATGACACCAAAATTGACTCGTACCTGAACTACTTCAGGTCACCCCTTCTTCACTTTGTCAGTTTCCTCTTCATACTGTGGAGAACCACGTCCGACCAGTTGAAAACTTGAGGCTCTATGCACTCTATTGTGTATTGGAAATAGCTCTGGAGATCCATGTATAGAGCCGCGCTCCCAGTCATGCATGCAATGGTAAACAAGATAGTCCGTAGGGTCAAATCTTGGACCCCCAAATGGAAACCTTACCCTTACTTCTCTCTGCCTCGGGAACACAATATCGGTGAACGTACTCACTCATAGGAAGTCCACCACCTCTACCTCTGGTCAGAGTAGCATGATATCCATGTCATGACAACCCCATTAGAAAATAGATACCCTCGATATCTAGTGTCATCATGTGGACCCCTACGTGAAATAACTATTGATCCACATCCCACATGTGGACCAGGTACTCTAACAATATGAATTGATCTCTCATGCCTGGGATCCTAAAAAATTTTAGGAGCCCACATTCTTGGAGGAAAGTGACTGTACCTGAATCATTCCTGGCAATGGAATCATCCTCCTCATGTTCTCTTTCCCTCCATTCCAACATCGTGATGGTCAACACCTGCAATGGATCCATGAGAAGGAAGTCAACAACTTGTTTTAACCTCTTGCATAGTTTTTTATTGAGCAAAACCACACACACAAATCTATTTTTTGGCCCTCACAGGTGAATGCACAGTGCGAGATTCTCGCAGGTGCACTAAAGCCCACCTACAAAAATCTTAGATCCTCATAGGTTCTGAATGGACCACCTGCGAGGATGCTTGAGTGCATCTACCGACCCTAAAATGGACTCAAAAATCTAAAATTGCCAATAAAAATCAAGAGTAAACCATGGAAAAGTTGGAAAATCAGGAGATTACCTCATTGGCTGAAACCATTTTCCGAATGATTGCTTGTACCTCCCACAATCGACCAAAGAAATTTGGGGAAAAATGAGGTATATGGAAAAGTAATAATGAAATGGTAAAAAAGGCTTTTTCACCCATATTTATTCACTTTTTACTATTTCTTGTTGATTTTTTATATTATTTTTATTGCTTTTCTTAAAAAACCTAATACCCTAATAGCCTTGTGAGTATGGTTTTTCACAGATATAGTGACTTCAAAGTCCGAACGATGGTGTACGAGTATTTTTTATTTTTGTCACATGTACGATTATTTTTTTAGGGTTTTTGTAGGAAAAACCTCGAGCTCAGTCTTCGTTTGTTCTCGCGCTCGAAAATACATGAGAACACAACTGAGTATTCTTTTTCTCGTCTTTTCTTACTCTTCATGGTAACATGAAAATGACGAACGAAAGGGAGTATCCTTTAAGCTCTTTTCACACTCCATAAAAATGAAAAGATTGTTGAGCGATCTTGTTCTTTTTACGCTCGTTAAAGTATTTGAAGAAAACGTTCGATGAGAAATAGTTTATCACTTTTTCGGTCTCATCGAACTCATTTATTAAGAAGGAACTGGGAGAGTTCTCTTTAAGCATTTTTTAGAATCTCAAAACATGAAACCCCCCCGAGTTTTCTATCTTTGGACTCGTTAAAAAAACATTGAAAGGCCCTTATGGGACCGAACCACTCCTTCTTAGGGTTTGTTAAATGTACTTCGAGAGACTCATCCGAAGGATGAGATTACATTGACAAGCATATGTTATCCTCCTCAAGATTGTGTAAAAATAAAGAGGTACTCGCCAGAAATGGTGGGGGAAATTTTGGGAAAGGGATTTGTTTTCGTATTCGTATTAATGGTAGTAAGCGTCGCTCTTGAACATGAAAACCCCTATTGTTTAGTTCCCCTACAATATCAAAGTTAGGATATACAATTGGTTTTTCTATCAGTAGCCTCTCAGGAAATGGGGGAGGAGGAATCATGTCCTCATCAAGATTTTTTTGCTCGACTGTGTTTCCCCACTGCTCTACTTCTTCCGTTATAACCACAGTTGAGGGTGTTATTTCTCATTGTATATTATTTTAATTCTCCTACTCTCGGTGAATGCTACTTTCTTCAAGAGAAATTATGTGCCATGACCTCAACCGGAGTTCGTTGAACCCTACAGAGTTGATTTCCCCATCCAAATTCTCAATAATTTGCACAATCTAAGCTGGTCTATTATTAGGATTTGGCGTGGGTTGAGTTGGTAATTGAGGGTGCATTTGAGGTTGAGGGTTCTGGGGTAATTGGAGTGGAGATTGTAAAGTGGGTTGAGCTTGAGGAGCCATTCGCATGGGTTGATTGGTCATCCCCATGGGGCGATGCCAATTTTGATTCCAATTGGGGGCTTGGGTAGCTATGTTAATCCACTGTGAAGGATGGGGGTTAATATTTGAATTCTTCCATGATGGGGTATGTTATTGCGAGTTAGGCTAGTTGGGATTTGTAGCTGATTGATTTGGCCAGGTGGGATTTGTAGGTGATTTATTTGGCTAGGGTGCAGTAGGGCATTACTGGGACTTCCAGGTAGGGTTAGCAAATTTCTGGCCTTGCCATGTGTTTCCATAATTTTGTTGTTGATTATACAACCCAGAAAATAAAGAGGAAGGATCTTGTAGCATACCTGGGGGACGAGGATTCCATTGGAAATGCCGAGGCATCAGATATACTGGTTCTGTTTCCTCTTCTGCTTCTTTAAAGACAACTTTTAGTCCTGGTAGCGATGGACATTGCTCTGTCGCATGGTATTTGGAGCAGATGGCGCAAACCCAACCACATCCAAAGGACATTCCCTTAGACCATGTTTCTTTCTGCATCAGTGGAAAAATATGGCCAAGGACTATTCTGCTTCTATTTGTTTCTGTTTAGCCTGCAAAACATCCAATTGTGTAGTTAGAGTACTCAAAATATCATTTTTGAAATTTTCTAAAATATTACCAACTTCTTCTCGGCTGACACCCCCGCTAGTAATGTTGTTATTTCTGGTGAGGGGAGCCCGCATTCCCGATCTAGTTTGTGTGCTTCCACGTGAAAATTTGATGCACAATTGGATAATGTTATCATAAGTTTCTTGATAAATGTCACCTTTCCCCATTAAATTCAATCTTTCTATCCATTCATCCTTCATACCTTTTATCCGAGTGGATTTAAGTACCTCACTTAGTAGTGTACTGTAAGGTGATCTTTGCAAATTATATTGAAACCTTTCAACATATTCTTCTAGTGTCTCATTTTCTTTTGTATCCATTTGGAAGATTTCATCTTTTAGATCCTTGGTTCTACAGTAATATTGATATTTCGTCAGGAAGGAGTTTTTCATTTCATCCCATGAATTTATAGTACCTCCTCCTAATCCCATAAAACATCGAAAAGATGCTCCTTTCAAGGTGGAAGGAAATAGCTTCAGTTTTTGGGGTTCAAAGGTGTAGTAATAACCTCTACATAGGAAATCAAATTTGAATAAGAATGCATCAGGGTCCTCTCAGATCAATCCATGAAAAGCTGGTAGATTTTGCAGTGGTATGGCTTTAATTGGGGCATTTGCAACTAGATCGACTGTAGGATATTCCAAAGTGGAAGTCTGAGGTCACGGTGGATTTTTCTGTGCCATTTGGTCGAAAGTATGCCAATAATTTTCATGGATTTCTTGGCCCGAGCGTTCTATTCTAGGTGGTTGATTATTTGGTCCCCTAGGGGATTTAATCGCACTACCTCTATCTGGTATTTCAAGTGTACCTTCTCCTATTAGAATCATAGGAGATCCAGGATCAGGTGGTGGTGATGGGTTTTCTTTAGCAACCCCACTGGTATCCCCTTCTCCTTCTTCCAAATTACAAGAATTTCCCTCATCTAATGGGATGAGAGGTGGAGTATCTATATTTTGAAAACTCTGTTTAGTCCCTTCAGTTCTACTATGAACCTCAACATAAGATGCAGTTGGTGAATTTGCTTCTTGAGGGATTCGGGTAGAACCTTTCTGGGGTCCAATCGAGGATTGAGATTCAACTTTTAGGATGATTTCGTCTATGAAATTTCTTCTTCTAAGGGGCACCGGGCCATGGGATTTTGTATTTTTTTGTGGGGGTTTTGGTTTTTCAGGTTCTTTCTTCTTAGTCAAACACACTCACACAAAATTCTAAGTACCTATATGGCCTCTATGCATCAGCTGAAGGTAGGCATTGGCACAAGCATTTTACTTGTTTCCTACATAGGTTCTTAACTTTCGGTTTCAATACCTCATCCTCCAGTGACACAACCTATGATATCTTTGACATTCTCCCTGGCAATGACGTCAAAATGTTGGGCTCTAAAGATGTCCTAAAAACAACCTTAATTTAACATTAATTTATCAACCTCGGATTCATCTTTTCTTTCAAGAATATCAGCAAAGTCTATGCAGATAGATATAGAGGTTAAAATCATGTAGTTAAAGAAAATCCAAGTTTATCAACAATCAAGTTCCGCACACATTCATTAAAACTCTAAAACTAAGATCTTACTCAACAAAATTATAACCTAATCAATAACATGTTGTGAATTAAAGGCATTAACTAATTTGTTGAATTCATCTAGCTAAGAAACATGAATTTAATATATAAAAATACTCAATAAATCGATAAACCAATGATTATGTAGCTTGATGGAAAAGAACAACTAAGTACTGTAAAATTTAGAAGGAATAACAAATGCAGAATTAAGCAAAAGGGACAACAACTATAAATTTAATAAAAGGAACAGCGGATGTGAAAATGAGAGGAACTTTCAAGCAATAAAATACATCAATGGGAAATGGAACAACAATCGATAACACTCAATAACATTCAAATGAAACATCTATCCCCTGTAATTAAATAACATAACCAATTTATGAAAACATCAACACACTAACACATTTATCTTAATTGTTGCAAAGAGATTTAAATCGCAGAATTGAAATCAAATTAATACGATTACATATTGAGATAGTAACTCCTTCCTACTGGGCCCATGGTCTTCAGAAGAACTACTACTAGAAACTTAGTATGCAAAGATGGTGAAAGCGCTCAAGGCTTCCATTAACTTCATAACTGGTAAAACATTTATAATAGACTTCTTGTACAGAGCAATTCAGAGATCTGAATGCTTGGATAAATTTCTTGGATGTTTCTCTATGGTTCATGACCCTCTATATATTACGATGATATGGGTAAATCAAGCTATCTTGAGGATTTAGAGATCCTCAGGATTGCTTTTACTATTTATAAAGATTACAAAATAGAGAATCAATCTTCTTCAAAACTACTTTGCGCCTGATTTCTTCAACCTCCAATAGTCTACCCATGTTCAAAATATTGTTAGATATATTGAGTTTAACAATACTTTTCCATTCCTGCAATAAAATCAAACAATTCAAACAAAATTCAGAATTTATCTAATATTACTCAATAATATTTCTAGAAGCCTTTTTAATCATTTTCTTTCCTAATTATTTCTAATTAATAGAAAAGTCAATCAACATTATATCATAAACCCTGGTGATAAGGAGGATATTTGTACCTTTTTCTCAACTCAACATTAGTCCACTCCGATACCTTTGAATTTTAACAGTCTCATCTTTGATGAAAGGGACATACTTCAACAATTCCAAAAACCTTTGTTCAAATTCATCAATGGGCATGCTACCCAGCTTGCGTTCAAAGAAATATTTCATATTTCTATCATAGTATCTCTTAGTCAAGTATTTATTTTTTAAATACTTCTTGAATTCCTTCCAAGTAAAATTTGTCTCTTTAATGTGTTGCACCTGCACAAGTTGATCCAACCACATGGATGCCTTTCCTTTAAGTTGATACATTGCAATTCTTCTTTCTGCACGAGAGGAATAATTCTACAGTTGGAAATATTTCTTCATGCCAAGAAGCAATGTCTTAGAATATTCCTTCTTCTTGTGCTCTCCATAAAGTGTATGAGGTTTAATCTTGTTCATTTCACCCTTCAGTTCACCCACTCCATATCTCTTATGATTTCTGGTAGGAGATGGGCTTGAACTACTATGTTCCCTCCTCTTGGAGTGACCTTGGGAGTGATGATGGTGTCTACCAACACTCCTTGATTTCCTCTTCTCATTAGGGGACCTATGACTTCTTGATTTACTGGAGTCACTCTCCTTATCCAATTTCTTTTATATTCTTTTTAGGCTCTGTATCAACTTTATGTTGAATTCTCCCTGTTGTTCCCTGGCTTTCGTGAGATTTTTGTTATCTGCTCAGTGAGTGTGGACATATTTTTGCAATATTTCAATGATTTTTATCATGTTTCCCTCCTTATCTATCTATTCTCCATGCCCATTGGAGTTTGATCCTTAAAATCCCAAATGGAAATCCATTCCTCTAGCTTCATTCTATGAACTGGAAGCATTATGTGCCTCCTCCATTTATCTGAACTAAGAGACAATTTGGTTTGGTTCTGACAATCGTTAACTCTGAAAACACAATGTGAAATCAACCAAAAAATTTTAGGCCATAAATCCTTAAAAAATTCCACAGTATTCATAAACCAATCTGATTCAAGAAAACTTTCATATTTCATTCTACGGTTCTCGAGCAATCAAGAATCCCGCAGATCTTTTCTTTTTGAGCTCTTCTCTATTCTACAATATTTTTTTGGGTACTAGCCCCTTTCTCTTAGCCCCCAACCCATGCGACCATGGTTGTGGCCAAGCACTAGATCGATAGGTTCTTATTCGGTGCTTTGGCCCTCCAACATCGAAATTTTTCAAAGCACATCACAAAAAATCACTCAGAGTTCCAGATTAAAGAACTTGCGAAGTAGGGTGGATCAACAGTCCACGACTACCCAATATCCAATGACTGACACCCACTATGGAACTTCAGGCATCTGAGTTCCAAGACTTTAGAGATTCAGAGCTTTGGGACTTCGGAGGATTTCACATCCGTAGACACCCAACTCCCTGAACCATTAATCTCCAAACACTTCCATGTCACCTTTGGTGATGTCATTACATCTCGTCACCTCGACGTTATGAAACTTTTGAAAATTCTTCCTTTTTTTTGTATATGAAACATTCTTCCGGAGTGTCAAGTCTCCAAACTTCACAACTGGTGCCACACGTCCACTAGACCCAAGGTTTCCATACTTGAACTAAGATATTGAATAGTCACATCACTTAACAAATTTCAAATCTTGGGGGAATGAATCCGTGGTTTGGAGTAACCCGCATGTCGTCTTGCAATTCTTCTGACACTGAAACATAACCCCTTGGTAAAACCATGGTTTGGATTGCGGGACCACCTTGGTAAATTAACTCCCGTGCAATTCGAGTCCCCACAATACCTATTGGTCATTGATGTTGATGTATCATGATCAATGCCAGTGTGGGCCCACTGACCTTTAACTATGTTATGCAACCTCAGGGACCACATAGTACAACTGACAACATTCCAAGTGAGGAAATGTGGTAGGTATATGAGAGGTCCATGCCACCTCTAAGTGACTTCATCAAGACTCACTACTTCGACTCTTTGGGGCTTCAGTCTTTGGGAGTTCTCTCCTCAACACACATTCATTCTCCTGAACGCTAAAATCTCGAACAAGCCAATCTATTGACACGTGTCCCTCTTGATGGACGGTCTGGATTAGCTCTGGACTTCGGAGCTCCGAGAGCTCTTTTCCCTTCATACTACGCCATAACTTCCACCCTTCGCTTGATCCAATGGTTCTGGTCCAACTTTGGCCCAATCCAATGGTCGATCTCTTCTCCCAAGATATATAGTATAGATCCACTTCGGGGACTTCATGGCTTCGACCTCTTCCCCTCTAGAACACATACTTTGCTGAAGTCCCAAATTCTTAAGGACTTGCAGATTAAACCTTTTCACTTTTATCCAAATCTAACGGTCGGGAATTGTCCTCCTTCTCTTGAACAGATTCCAATGACCCACAATACTCTGCGGCCCATTACCATGTTTGTCATGGTTTTATAATACCTCTACACCTCCTGAGCTTTGTAACACGACCAAGGTAACTTCTTGGCACCATTTCTCTTTGAAACCTTGGTTCTAATGACCACTTATCCGACCCATCCAGGATTAGTTCTTGAACCTTGGCTCTGATACCAATTTGTAACATCCCTAGCCACCAATAGGCCAGGAAATTCCACTACTTATACACTTCACTTAGCTCTGATACCAATTTGTAACGTCCACAACCACCAACAGGCCGGGTAATGCCACTGAGGAACATACATATAAATATATAACATGAATTTATAATGAATTTAAAACAAATAACACATAATTATTGCTACCATATAGACTCAAATGGAATTGACCATAATTTCTACATGCAACGAAACACATGATAACATTTCAAGAATCACAAACATGCATAACATACATAATTAAGCACATAAATTATACTTATATTTTAACTGGAGAAAAACCACCAACTGCGTGCAGACCTTCCATGAACCTCCCATCCTTAGACCACACTTCTTGTCACTCTCAGCAGTGGGTCACCCCCGAGCTAGGACTAAACTCCACTAGGAAAGGGATTCCTAGGCTAGGAAAGGCAAATAGGAAAGTCACATAGTTTAAGAGGAAGGATTCTCTCCTAGGATCCACTTACACCCATTGCTCATAGACTCTCATTCTCCACATGCCTGTCCCACCCCAAGAGTATACACCTTCACTGTCATAGAGTACATTGATTGCTCCACCTCCCTTACCTTGGTCTTCAACAATAGGTCGAATTGGAATTCTCAGAGCTCTGCAAAAGATATGAGTCTCCCTCCAGGAGAAATCACTTCCTCAACACACTCTCTCACCTAGAGAGAGTTTCTCATAGGCCAAACAACATTCTTATTCAATCCACAACAACCTCTCTCACCTGGAGAGAGAGTTTCTCATAGTCTTGACAACCCGCCTCTTCAAAACACAATAGCTAAGTCGGGTAAGGCAAGGGACGACTCAGTAAATTACAGAGGTGCATAATGGCCACGGGCTCAACAATGGTAGAAATGGCTGGCTATGTTCTTGCTCAGTGTGTGAGTGAACTCGTCAGGAAAGATGGGGAAAATTGGTCTAGCATAGCAAAGATGGTGAGAGCGTGAGAGACAAAACCTGTCTATGCATGAACCTCCCTGCATGTGTGAGTGATTCCATCCATTCCCAGCAAAAAGAATTCCCCCATTAATTCTACATGTGCTTGAGCTGACACCTATTGTTACACATTATTTTGGTCACTCTAGTGATGTCTCTACAGTTATGTGTTCAGGCTCTCATAAGGACATTTTTCCTGAGAAAAGTGACTGTTTTCTTCTTCTAAAAATCATATTTTTAAGATGAGTCCGCATACTTGCTGTGTTATAGGGTGCAAAAATCCTTCATTCTCATAGGCAACCCTATACTTGGAGTGTGAATTGTTCGCAGTCTGCTCTATAGGTAGGGTGCGAACTTGTTTCAAAGCTTGTAAAAGAGAAGAGGTTACGAAGGTTCTAGAAGGGAATCTTCTAGAAAATGAGGTGGCATTTGCATGGTTGGAATCCTATTGACTTCTCAGATTTAGTGGGATCATCCTCATCCCTTTAACCATCTCTCCTTCTCCTATATAATTAAAGGTTTCTCAAGGAAGAGGTTAAGCAAGATTGAATGAAGAATTGATGAAAGAATTGTGTGAAGAACTCTGTTTGGATTGAATTTTGAAGACTCTATTTGTCTATCAAGTTGTACTGGATATTCTTCATGCAAGTGTAGAGAAAGTGTGTGTGTTGGAACCAAGGATCACTGAAAGGAATCTTGCGACATCAAGGCGATCTGGTTGTATCTTCTACTTTCATTTAATATAATGCAACGACATGTCCCTTTCCCATAAAATCACTCTTATTTTATTGCATAACTCCTTGATCATATGCATAGGTTGACATTGAATATATTTTGTTATCTTCAGTTTGGTGGTTTGTGTTGTCTTGGACCTGATTTCACAAGATCACCGGAGCGAAGTAGGAACAATAGAGACCTAAGGAAGCAATATAAAGGTACGCCACTCATTCCTTCTCAGTAGTAGATTCAATGTCTTCAACTTAGAGAAAGAGTCATGTCCTGTCCTATTTTGTTCTAGATCGAGGTGGATCTAGGGAGATAAGTTAGTGTATGCACCTACCGATTTATCCAATAACACCTATCGCACATGAAGCACATTCCTTTCCTTTTGGAAGTCACTCATCCTCACCAAGGAAATCAGGATAAAAGCATATCCTTTTGAACAAATTTTGGAATAATAATACATTTTTATTCTCTTGGAATTAAGCCCTTAGGCTTAGCCCCTCTTTCCAACCTCTCAACCCCCTCTCCCTTACCCATCCTAGTGCAACTTAGTCCCCCATTCTCTTTTATCGTGGTTGGTCCACACGCAATGATGTTTTTATATTAATAATATGAATATTTACATGTACAAAACATGCTTCTGGCCTTTAACACATAGGCTCTCCAACATACTAACACATAAGACTACCATCTTATAATTGCTCGGATCACTAGCCTACAAAACATGTTTACAATTCATAATACAATTGGGGCTTGTCCTAGGGATATTACATCTAATACCACTTTTAACATTCCAGATATAAAATAACATGCATAATATAAATATTTATCTAGAAATGGTAGAGAAAAAATGATATAACTAGAACAATACCAAAATAATACTAGAATAATACCCGAAATAGCACTTTGATTACTGATAGCAATGTTCACTTGCCTCTTCGAGGGGGGAACCTCCATCAAAGCAAATTTCTATTACAACAATATCCAAGAAAATATTTCTCATACCCTCTACTTCTATTTATACTAAATCTATCTATCCAAAAGAACAATCTAGAGGAAGATCCTTCTAGAAGTGGAAGCTTCTATTAGTGTAATGGCTCTAAATTAATTTAAGCAACCATTGAATTACAACACTACAGTAAAATTTAAAAATTACTTAATCTAGCACATTCGCAATCTAATATTTCAAGTAATAAAATTTAATAACAAATTTTTATACAAACAATGCAT
>SNQJ01S0079491.1:7424-21989 GCA_010110895.2 Picea sitchensis | reverse complement strand
CAAGGTTTTTCCCTATGGTATATCTCTCTGATATATGTACGGGGTCCAATAGTATTATTCAACCCAATATCTCAGGGCACCAACTAAGGAGGCTAGACCGTTCCCTTAGTCGTACTACCTGACTACCTAGGTACTAGAGAGTATCTTCCCAAGTGTTGTTCTCGGTGGCACTATAGAATTCAGACGACTAATCAATTTATATATGGAGGGCTTAAGGAAATCTAGGTCGATCTGTATACAGGTGTTGTCTGATGCGTTATCACTCGAAGGGGTAACAACATGGGTTACAAGGGTGGCCAACAAATGTTCCCTTGAGTAACAATTGTATTTCCTACATGTAAGACTCCCCGACCATAGGTTTATGCACATAATGACATATCTTTGTAGCTTTAAGACGTCGGAATACGTCTCTACCCTCAAAAAATTTAACCCACAATTTTCTGCCGAGGAAGGTGCTTTGATACCACTTGTAGTATTCTAGATATAAAATAGTATGCAGAACATAAATATTTATCTAGAAATGGTAGAGAAATAATGATATAACCAGAACAATACCAAAATAATACCAGAATAACACCAGAAATAACACTTTGATTACTGATAGCAATGTTCACTTGCCTCTTCAAGGGGGCAACCTCCAGTAGAGTAGAGCTCTATTACAATAATACCAGAGATAATATTTCTGATACCCTCTACTTCTATTATACTAAATCTATTTATCCAAAAGAATGATCTAGAGGAAGATCCTTCTAGAAGCAGAAGCTTCTATTAGGTCTTCTTACATTTGACTTATTCTTCCTTATTGCTAGGCCTTATTAATATTGGCCTTTATTACATGGAATTATATTATTCTACCTATGTGAGGGGTTAGGGAGGTTAGGTCCCTAACATTTTCATCCTTTTACTCCAGAATGTATAGTTCTTTCCATCAAATTGTGGTATTCCATTTTTATACATACTATTTCTCTCCATGATCTTCCTTTCAGTGGTTAAACAGATTTATGAAGGAACCTTCTCTTATACCAATTGTTGGATTACTGAGAGGGGGGGTGAATCTGTAATATATATTTTTAATCATTTTTAACCACAATATATAAGTGTTGTTTATATTTATGATCAGTTTACCATTATCATTCAACAAGAGCATAATAAATAAACCATGAACAATGAGAAATCATACACATACACATTACACCAATATTTTTAGGTGGAAACCCAATGCAGGAGAAAACCACATAATTCTTATTCTTATATGTCTTTAAGAATTCCATTCATTGGAAGAACCAATTTTCTTTCTTCTTCAGCTGCAATTGGAAGGAGGCTCCAACCCCCTATTTTTTCAGCCTACAACATAAGGGAAGCTCCAACTCTCCAATTCTCTAGCTACAACCAGAAGGAGGCTATAACCCCCTATGTTCTTCAGCTACAACCAGAAGGGGGATACAAAATCCTATCCTTTCCCCATCCAACCGCCCTGAAACATAAGTGTCAAATGATGAAACCACTACCACACTGTCCCTATGAGATATACCACTATAAACTTGTACCAATCTGTGCCAACAAACTGTAACCAGCCTATACTAGTAGCATGTAATCAACCTGTACTAGAAGTCAGCCTGTACCAAAAAATTTCCAATAGCTACACAAGCTATATGTTTTTCATCTCGTGTATGTACGTGACCTGTCTATAATGAATCCTATATATGTACGTGACATGTCTATACAACAACTTGTGTACACCTTCATAAAGATAGGGTTTTCACTTTTCTAAAACTCAAAAACTTTTCTTCCTCTATCACATCAACATGTAACCTATCATCGTGTCCAATCTGTAGTTGTTCTCTATGCATACATCATCATACATATCCCTTAATGAAGTGCATATATGTCTATCTAGTCATGTGCCATGCATGTGTATACAATCATGATCAAGTGTAATAACCCTCACATGGACTAGAAATCAAACCCTCATTGATATGCACCCTCAAACTACACCAACACATCACAACCAAAAACTGATCCGGATTTTATGAGAAGAATGAAATGAATAAAAATTATTAAAATATGTTTAACAAAGAATAATAAATATACAATAAAACTGGTTTTCTATTCAATACAAAAATAAGTTGAAACTGTAAAATGTAGCAGAAAACAAGCTTGCTGGAATGGTGGCAGCTTATCTCTGAGAAGAGATGTGACGAATGTGCTCATTCACAATAAGATGATTACAATGAGGCTCTGAAGGCATTTTTAAAATAAAAAAGAGTGTTAAAAACCCTAGACATCCAAAAACCTAACCCTAGGAGATGAAGCGCCAAAAAGTCATGTGGGCCCCGTTTGGGTAAGTTAGTACATCAACTTCCCGAGGTCGTAACTTTTGCATACGATCTCTGTTTTAGGCGCACAATAACTTGTTGGGAAGGTATCATCAAGGAGATTCATTTTTGGGTATCAATTAGAGCCTCCATATATAATTTAGAATCTCGATTCCAAAAAACTTCATTTAGTCCCTCAAAATGACCCTGGAAGTTAAAAGCTGCTAAAAATAGTAAATTGCCAAAATTGCCAGAACATTGTTTTGATAAAGTTGGAAAAGGTGGGTGGCCACCGATATCCACTTGCATCAATCCTGCCTCCTTAGGAAGCAATGGTATCCATTTCATTGAGGTCCCCAATCAGATGAGGAAATTTCTGCTGAATTTGGCCTCGGGTGAGCCACTTGCCTTGGTGCAGGAGCTGCCCTTCTTTGACGACTCGTTAAAGATGGATCCTTTGCTGTCGAGTGCCCTTGATATGTGCACAATATGATCATGGGATTCCTATTTCATGCAGTCAAGGTTGAAATCTATTGGTTTCAACTGCTCTGTTATCTTTGAGTTGTCCAATAATGGTGGGAAATATGGCCGAAGGAGAGCCACGTTGAAGACTGGGTGCAGGACAAGGAAAGGGGGAATGTTGAGATCAAAATCATTATCACCCATATCCTTGGTGATGGTGTACAGACCATAATGGAGTGGGCGAAGCTTCCGATGGGGTCCGGTAAGGATTTATTTCTGCAAGTGTAACCAAACTTTGTCTCCCACATGAAACTTATGTGGCACCCGATGTTGATCATGGCACTGCTTGTACTTGGCATTATACTTCTGTAGAATATCCTGAAACTGTTGGTGGATGTGTTGGATCCACTCAATGAACTGGGTGGCTTTTTCATCTTCTAGTGGAGCAGGGGATGAGTCAACCGAGGTGGTCACCAGGGGTAGTGCAACATCCATGGGGCCCAATGGTTGGAATCCCAACCCCACATGAAAGGGGTTGTGGCTAGTTGAGCTATGCAGGGATCGGTTGTAGCTATGCTGGATATAGGGAAGAATCTCATTCCATGTGCGGGGGTGTTTTGAATTGTACATGCACAAGATATGTACGATCATCCAATTGACGACCTCGATTTGGCCATCTGTCTGGGGGTGGAAGGTAGTGGATTTGGTGAGCCTGGTATCCAATAGTGACTAGAGGCTCGATTAGAATGTACCGAGGAACCGACTTTCACGGTATGAGATAATGGTCTATGGGATCCCAAAATGTACCCATACTCGTTCAAAGAATATCTTGGCAGTGGCTTCTTCTTTGATATTCTTCTTTTAGGCGGCTAGAATCACCATTTTGGAAAAGTGATCAACAACCACAAAAACACAGTCATTTCTCCTCTTGGTGGATTGGAGGCCCGGCATGTAGTCCATTGATATGGATTATGACGCCCTGTCAGGAGTAGGCGGAGGGGTGTACAGGCCCTATTTCTTAGTGGTCGGTTTGGAAATAGTTCAGGCAGTGTAGGACCTCATGTACTTGCCGACATCTTGTCGAAGTTTTGGCCAGTAGAAATGTTTTTGCAACACTGCCACTGTCGTTTCGACACCAAAGTTTCCTTTCACCCGAATGTAGTGAGCTTCCCAAATCATCTTCATGCACTCACTTGATGGAGCACAGAGATGGCCTATATGACACAAAATCCCATCTTGAAGATGTAAAATAGCGACCAATGAGTTGGAACCAAACATTTAGTAGGTGGTGGAGAAGTCAGGGTCTGTATCATAGAGGTGGGGCCATCCAGAGGTCTTGTGGCCACAAGATTCTATCACTGTGGTGAGTGCTACTAATGGAGGTCAGCTGAGGCAATCAACAACTTGGTTGGTACTTCCTATTTTATACTTGATGTTGAGGTGGAACTGTTGTAAGTATGTGGACCACTTTTGATGGTGATCATTTTGCAATTTTCCTTGGGTCTGCATGAACTGTAGTGGCTTGTGATCAGTGTGGATGACTGTCTCCTTCCCAAGAATGTAATGTTTCCATTGGTGCTAGGCTTACACAATGGAGTACATTTCTTTTTTGTAAGGAGGTTAATTATAGACAACATTTGATAGTGTCTCACTATGATATGCCATGGGGGTGGTTGTGTTGAGTGAGAATGATGCCCATATCATAGTCTGAAGAATATGTCTCAATCACAAAGGGATGTTGTTGGTCCGGTAATGAAAGTACTAAGGATGAGAACAAACTCTTATTCAAGTCATCGAAGGCTTGTTTTTGGGACATGCCCCACACAAATTTTTCCTTACCACCACCCTTGGTTACTTGGATGAGCACCCATGCGATATGAGAGAATCCCAACATGAACCTGCGATAGAAATTGGCGAGGACCAAGAAGCTCTGAAGTTCAGTGAGTGTGGTTGGGGATGGTCGATCACGTATGACCTGGATCTTGGCTGGATCCACATGCACACCATGTCGATCAATGATGTGTCCTAATTAATGGACCCTGTCCATGTCGGAGGAGCATTTTTCCAAGTTTGCATATAGTTTGTGTTGTCGTAGGGTGTGCAGAACATATTTAATATGTTGCAAGTGTTCCACCCAAGTCTTGTTGTACACGAGTATGTCATCCAGATACACCACTTCAAAATTATTGGTGAAAGGTCATAGGATATTGTCCACCATCCTCATAAAAGTTGTTGGAGCATTTGTCAAACCAAAGGGTATAACCATCCATTCAAAAAGACCTTCTTTTGACTTGAAGGCGGTCTTCCATACATATTTCTGTTCTATTGGGACCTGGTGGTAGAAATACTTTAGATCAATATTACTAAAGTATTTTTCCCCCATGAGTTGATCAAGGAGGTTGTCGATTCAGGGAATCGGGTATTGGTTTTGGACTATGATTTTATTTAGGGCCCGATAATCAATGCAGAGTCCCCTGGCCCGATCTGTCTTCTGCACCAACATGATTGGGCTCCCACAAGGTGATGATATGGGACATATGTTCCCCTTCCAAAGTAGTTCTTGGATATTCCTCTTAATATCCTCATTTTCTAACAGAGAGCGGCGGTAGACTGGTCCATTGGGTAGTGGTGCACCTGGGGTCAGATCGATGGGATGCTTTACCTGAAAATGTAGAGGTACCTCGGTAGGAGAGAAGAAGATATTTGAGTATTCTTCCAAGACCTTATCCACTTGATTTTGTTGTGTGGAGAGATAGGCCGTAGAGGCCTTGGATGTGGCTACGATATTTCACTCACTCTGAGAGAGAATTACGAAGAAGACAAATTTCCTCGTCTGAGAGATGACCTTCCTGCATTTCTTGGAAGAGATCAAGGAAATATCACTAGGTGGGACTGCCTTGGGTATCCTGTACAATTTCATGTTCAACGTAATAGTAACACTACTAGGCCTAGACTCATATACAACCTGACATTTCCATAAATAAGGTTGGCCCAAAATAACATTACAAACTTCGAGAGGAGCAACATCACACAATACCTCGTCTTTGAAGGGCTTGATGCCCTATGATAGTCGCTACTGTTGGTTGATGCATAGATTGCTTCCTTGGCAGAGCCATCCAATGGTGTATGGTTGTGGGTGCGATGTTGTCAGCAGGGCCAACTGCTTGATGACCTATGTTGAGATGATGTTCTTCTGGCTACTGCTATCAATGATGAAGTGCAACATGGTGCCTTTTACCCACATATGTGAATGGAAGAGGCAATCGCCTTCTTCTGGATCGTCTAGTTCGCCAGGCTAGAGCTTGGTGGTAGTAACAATGGCACTGGGTTCTGTGTCAATGATCTGTCTTCCCTTTTCTAGTTCTAACTTAGAGTCATAACCCGCATCTGATTAAGAGGATTTCATTTCATCCACCAACGACTTCTTTGAGTGACAATCAACAATGTTATTCCAAGGGCTCTTATGGAAGTCACACCACTTCCCGATATCTTTATTTGTCTTTTCAATGTCCTTCTTTGCTTGCAACTTGGAATGGTTCTCATGATACTGTACATCTTTTATCTGTCCTTTTTTTGTGTGTTGGGGCCTCCCCTTCCTGTCTTTTGCTGTGAAGGGTTCCCAGGCCCAAATTGCCGCATCTTTTGTTTGAGATTCTGCTTGATTTTGATGACATATCGGTAGGCCGCGTCCAAGGAAGAGATGTCCAAAAATTTGATTTCGGTATGGATGTATATATGCATAGCACCACTATACTTGAACACCAGATGTCACTCTGAATATTTGATACCCATATTGGTGCATAAGGTATGGAAGATATTTGTGAACTCTGGCACTGCTTGGTCTCTTTCTTGCCGCAGTGTAGTCCATTTGGTATACAAGTCGTCATAACTTCCGACAGGGTAGTATTGTTCCTTAATAGAAACCCTGAAGGATTCCTAGGTGGTCGTGACTATGAATAATGAGGGTTCCTCTGTTTCCTTTTTCTCACAAAAAGTTCCCCCCAATCTTTGACATGGGGAATGACTTTGAGGAGTGAAAAAGTAATCTTTTCTCTATTCAAAAAGTTATGGACAGAAAAATACCCTTCTAGTATATTCAACTAATTGTATACAATGTATGCATCTATCTGACCTTCAAATATAGGAATATCAAAGTTTATTTGTACCTTGAAAGGGGTATTTCCTCCGCTCGAGGAAGATGCATCGCTTGTTGGTAGCCGCCGAAGGATTTGCACAAAACTATCCATCGTCTCGTTCCTCTGTTGTGTGAGGGATTCCTCAAGAAACATTTTGAAAGGATATTCTATCCCATAATCTTTATTTTCTCCTTCCATGAGAGGTCGCTTGGGTGTGCGATATATTTTTTCCTCAAGAGAAACATGCTCAAGATCCAATTCTTTGTACCTTGACCTCATCAGGGACATGCATTAAGATGACAAGGAGAAAACCACTCTAATACAATTGAACCGAATTTTATGAGAAGAATGAAATGCATACAGATTATTAAAATATGCTTAAAAAAAAATGACAGAGATAAAATAAAATTGGTTTTCTATTCAATACAGAAATAAGTTGAAACTATAAAATGCAGCGGAAAACAAGCTTGCTGGAATGGTGGCGGCTTATCTCTGAGAAGAGATGTGACGACTACACTCATTCATAAGAAATGATTAAAATGAGGCCCTAAAGTAATTTTTACAATAAACAAGAATTTAAAAAACCATATACATCCAAAAATCTAACCCTAGGAGATGAAGTGCCAAAAGTCACGTGGGCCCTGTTTGGGTAAGTTAGCACATCAACTTCCTGGGGTCGTAATGTTTGCATACGATCTCTGTTTTAGGTGCACAATATCTCGTTGGAAAGGTATCATCGAGGAGATTAATTTTTGGGGTTCAATTAGATCCTTTGACTATTATTTATAATCTCAATCCCAAAAAACCTTCATTTAGGCCTTCAAAATGGCCCCGAAAGTTAAAAACGGCTAAAAATATAAATTGCCAAAATTGCTAGAAAACTATCTAGAGTGAGTTGGAAAAGGTGGGTGTCCACCTATATCCACCTATATCTGAAACCCTCAACAATATACTAATAAATAAAATATATGCCTCAACACTCAACCCAACAAGATGTAGCAATAATGAATACCAGACATACCAGTGTTGTATTTCTATAGATCTAGCTCATACATTAAGTGCCATACAACCAACAACCTCTCTAGGAAAAATCCTGAAACTCCCATAACCATATCATATGTAGACAAAAATATCCCACTACACATAAGAATATGACATACCTTTTTTGAACCTATAGATAGATATGTTGTCCCTGATCATTGTAGACCTTCCTAGGAACTTTCTTTCATACTCTGAGAACCTGGCACTCTCAACACTTCAATATTTAATGGATTTTACCAACTGTACATGCCCTAATTGACTTTTATCTCATGTATGTATGTGACCTTTTCCATTGCATCCTGCATACAGCTAAACAACTAGGGTTTTTTCAATATTTCTACAACTCCGAAACTTTCACCGTCAACCCTTCTTACTACCACAAACTTGCATAACTTTAGATGTATCAATGAGTACCAAAAATAAACCTTACAAAATAATAGATATTCAATGTGCTCTATAGGTGAAAATAGGGGACCCTTCCTCTTCCACTTGTCCACTTATAACCACTTTATCCACAAATAGTAAATTCACCACTTCTAGTTGCAAGTGATTTATTTTTAATTATTTTCTTTTTGCAACAAATTAACTCATGATTAAGTCCTAGTTACAACCACTTTGAATATTAAACTTATTCTAGGAGCTTCTCAAATAATTTTACTTCTTTGAACTTCTAGGGGCTTCTAGATAACTCATGAGGGTTCTCCAACTTCACAAAGCCATAACTCTCTAATCGTGAGGAGTTATGTGGCATTCCAGATATCCATGAAAATTGCATGAAATGTACTATCCATATAGAACAGTATTACCATCAAATACAATGATCTTCATACCTTTATACGTCAAACAAACTTGAGACCCTTAACCATACTGTTGGGGCTACCAGAATTTGATACTAGACTTGCTTCAAGGGTTTAAATCAATGAAAACCAACCCAATGAATGAACACCAAGTGAAATCCTAAAAGATGTATCAATGAAAACCATACACCATGTTCCATTTCTTTAAGAGTATACCAAGAATAATCCTCAAGCATGTACCATACCATCATCACCATGTAACCAAACTAGATACCAAGATACCAAAACAACCAAGATGTACTACTAATCAATGTACCATACCAATAGCACTAATATGTACCATGCATCAACAAGATATGCCTCTCAAGAATGTACCATACCATCACTAAGAATAATCACCTAAGCATACTTGAAACCTATAGCTGACTTGTTGTACTGTAGCACTAACCTGTAACACTTCCACAATCGTCATCAGCTTGGTACCAACATTTCCCCCAAACTTTCTTTAGCCGCACGAGACTAATACTCCCTATCACGTGAGGCCTCATGTGATGTCACTTAGAAAACTTACGGGGGTGCCTCACATGACACCCTCATGATGATCCATGAGGGCCTACCTAATTAGGGTTTCAAAGAAACCTTAGCACTCTACATCTCCTAAAATTTTACTCTTTCCTTGCACTTTCTCCGCTGCCTCAGACTTGCCGTCAAATTCACTAATAAACCAAAATACTATACCATAACATTCTCACAAGATAGATATTCAATGTAAGTGTGTGTATTCTTATGAGAGACTCCTTGAGGTGTTTATATACTTTTTAATAGTAACCTATTTTCTTAATCTTAGGGCTTACAGTAATTTCTTGTCACAACCACTTTACCCTTTCGATAATAATTGTAATCGATTTGGGGCTTCTTGACCATTCTTCTAGGATTCTAACTTCACAAGTCCATATATCCTAACCATGAGGAACCATGTGGTCTACCACCTATCACTAAAAATGACACAAGAATGAATATCCATCTATGAGTGTCTTACCTTCATTTACATTATTCTTCATGTTCATATTCCTCAACCAAATTTGGGTACTGTAACCAAACCTCTAGGGCTTCATGTAGAATTCATAAAATGCACCCATCACATCTGCTAACATTAACCACTCCATCAATGAAAACTAAATCACCATCAATCTTAACCAAATATCTAGGGCTTCTAGACTTCTCCAAGGGTTGACATTAATCTCCAAGGGTTGACATCAATGACAACCAACTGTCAAACAATATCCCCCTTTGGAATTGATGGAAACACCAACATTGATGGAAAAACTGATGCTCCAAGACTCATTATCTCCCCATGACCATTTCTCCTCATCAATGTTTATCACTCTCCCCCTTTGAAAGAAATGGAAAATGGTCTCTCTCCTTGGGGCTTCTCCCCTTGTCTTCATGCATCTGTTCTCTCTCTCTTTTTCCATGCCTTTGTTATTTCTCTTCACATGTTTCTCTTCTCATGTTCCTATCCAATTTATTATTTTCTTTTGATAGAAAATAGTGACTCCCCCTGAAAGTATACCTTCTCTTAACGATCCTTCTCTAACTTCATGCGCTTGAATCTTTTGATATTTCTCTTTCTCCCCTTGTCGATATGTCTCCCCCTGTCTATATGCTACTTGTCAAAATATTGTGTAACTACAAAGAATATTCTTATACCCTTTTGTGGATAAAGATAAAATATATGTATTATTGATTAGATCAATCCCCTTTTGTGGATTGATCATGTCGGGAATTGTAATTCACCAAATCCCCTTTTGCGGATTGGTCAAACCCTAATTGTAATAGGCTAAATAAGAAGTTGGCCCCATAATATATTAAAGAGGCCCTAGAATATATTAAAGGTGGTTATAACCACCCAGAAGAAGAATTTGTCCCTGCCGGTGAAGAGACACTTCCACATGTACTAGAATTGTATAAATAAGAGAGGCCAATGCCTCATTTAGACACACACTGATCTCACTCATCTAGTGCACAAGTATTGAAGGAAGCTGCAGTTACCAGTTGCCGGAAGAAGGAAGATAGAGAGAGGTGCATCCTTGGGAGAGGAATTTCTATGTTGTTTGGTTCATTATCTTGGCATTGTATTGGCTATCTATATTAAGGAAGTTTTGTTGGTTTTTCTTCCCCTTGAGGGTTTCCTAGGATAAATGTTTGTGTACTTGTAATATACCAGATATAAAATGTATGAAGAACAGAAATACAATGCTAGTAATGGCATAATAACAACAATATAACTAGAACATTCACCACAATAACACTGAAATGATATAAGAATAACAACAGAAATAACACTTTGAATATGAAAGAAATGTTCACGAGCCTCTCCCAGGGGGAAACCTCCAGTTGATTAGAGATCTATTACAATAATATCTAAGCTAGGGTTCTAATACCCTCAAATCCTATTTATACTAAAAATAAGCATCTAGAGGAAGATCCTTCTAGAAGCAGAAGCTTCTATTAGGTCTTCTTACATCTGCCTTATTCTATTTTATTGAAATGCCTTATTAATATTTACCTTTATTACATCCGAATATATTGTTCTACCTATGTGTGGGTTAGGACCCTAACATGTCCACCCCCTTAAAAACAACCTTGTCCTTAAGGCTTGAGATGAGGAAATTGTTGTAGAATGGTAGTTGGTTCCCAAGTGGCGTCTGTTGGAGTTGTATCTTTCCACTGGACTAGCACTTCCCTGATGGTTCTCTGACGTAGGATATGCTCACGCTGGTCCAAAACTACTTCTGGTTGTAGCCAAATGGATCCTTCTTCATCTAACTATGGAAGGTTGGTTTGAATTTGGCACTTAGCTCCAATCACCTTCTTTAAGAATGAAACATGAAAAAGAGGATGTAGCTTCGAATGGCTAGGAAAAGCTAACTGATAGGTGACTTGTACCACATTCTTGAGCATGGTATAAGGACCATAAAATTTGGGCACTAGCTTCTGACAATTCTTGGCCTTGAGGGAAGTTTGCTTGTAAGGTTGCAGTCGAAGAAACACCTGATCCCCTTCTGTAAATTGACGTTCAGAGTGACCTTGATCTGCTTTTTGCTTCATGCAATTCTGTGCCATGACCAAATTCTCTTTGAGGGTACGGAGAATAGCCTCTCGAGCTGTACGTGTTAGGTCAACCGCCTGGACCTTTGAGGCACCCAGTAAGTATGAGAGAAATGAAGGTGGATTCTATCCATATACTGCTTCAAAAGGAATCATGTGTGTAGCTTTATGGTATGAAGTGTTGTACCACCATTCAACTAGGGGTAACCATTGAGCCCATTGATTTTTCTTTTCCGAGGAAAAAAACCTCAAATATGTTTCCAAACACTTATTGACAACTTCCGTTTGGCCATCAGTCTGGGGATGATAAGCTATGTTGAGATGCAATTATGTGCCTTGTATCTTGAACAGTTCTTGCCAAAAATTGCTTGTGAAAGTTGGGTCACGACCAGAAATAATAGAGTGTGACATACCATGAATATTGAATACCTAATCCATCAATATTTGAGCCACCATGGATGCTATAAACGGGTGTTGAAGGGAGCAAAAATGAGAATATTTGGAAAGGAAATCAACAACCATCATGATGAAGGATTTATTTCCCGATTTGGGTAAGCTGGTAATAAAATCCATAGAGATATCCTTCCAAATAGCAAGTGGAATCGGGAGTGGTTGTAGTGTGCCCGATGATTTGACTCTTTCTCCCTTGTTGCATTGACACACATCACATTCAACTACAAAATTACAGCTATCCTATTTCATACCATCCCAGAAAAAGGAACGTTTGACCCTGTCATAGGTTTTGGTGAACCGGAGTGCCCTGCTGTGGGTGTAGCATGAAGCTAAAAAAGTACCGTGGATTTAAGCTTTGATTGTTTACTTAAATACAAATGACCTTTGTATCAAAGTTCCTCATGGAGCCAAGAGTACCCTGGGGAAGCTGGAGCATTGGACTACAATTGCTAGATTAACTGCAAAGTTTTGGGATCTTGTAGCCATTCCTGGCGAACGGCTTGGAGCCAATCTGTTACAATGAATGAAAGAGAAAAAAGGGATCCTTCATCTTCATATTTTTGGGAAAGTGCATTCACAACCACATTGTCTTTTCCTTTCTTATAAATGATCTCATAATCAAATCCAAAGAGTTTAGACACCCATTTTTGTTGTTCTGGGGAGGAAATGCATTGTTCCAGAAAATACTTAAGGCTTTGATGGTCTGTCTTAATTTGGAACTGTTTCCCCAATAGATAAGGACTCCACAAATCCACGGCATGAAGAATAGCCAACATTTTCTTTTCATAGATGGATTTGCCCATATTTCTTTCAAATAATTGCTTGCTGGTAAAGGCCAAAGGTCAACCCTCTTGCATAAGGACAACACCAATTCCTTTCCCTGAGGCATCACATTCCAACACAAAGGTGTTTGTGAAATCAGGAAGGGAAAGGATTAGAGTGGTGCACATGGCCATCTTCAAGGTTTGAAAAGATTGAGCAACAACTGGAGTCCAAGTGAAAGAGTTATTTTTTAGGAGAGTAGTGAGAGGTGTTGCAATCTTCCCATGATTCTTAACAAACTTGCGATAATACCCTGTTAAGACTAGAAATCCACGCAAGCTATTAAGAGTCTTTGGGTGAGGCCAGTCTTTCATAACTTCAATCTTTTTAGGATCCACTCTAACACCATCTTTTCCAACCAGATGACCCAAGTATTCTACTTCTGAGGCACCAAAATCACATTTAGATTGTTTCAGGAAAAGTTGGTGCTGAGAGAGTAGATGGAGAACTTGATCCACATGAGCAAGATGGTATGTCTAGGTTTTTCTATAGATGAGGATATCATCAAAGAAAACTAAGACAAAATGGTGGAGAAAAGGATGGAAGACGTGGTTCATGAGGCTTTGGAAGGTGGAGGGGGCATTACACAAGCCAAATGGAATGACCAAAAACTCATATTGGCCCTCATGAGTTCTAAAGGTAGTCTTGGGAATATCTACCTCTTTCATACGTATCTGGTGGTAGCCCAAACGAAGATCCAGTTTAGTGAAGAATTAGGCACCACTCAATTCATCCAGGAGGTCATGAATGACAGGAATGGAGAATTTGTCTTTGGTGGTAAGTTTGTTGAGGGCACAGAAGTCAGGACACATTTTCTAAGAACCTTCTTTCTTTAGGACCATGACCATAAGAGATGAATAGGGGCTCGTACTGGGGTGGATAATGCCTACATTAAGGATTTCCTGGACCATTTTCACAATTTCATGTTTTTGGGCAAAGGGGTGATGATACAGACGGATATTGGGAGGAAGGCTTCCTAGTATAGAGGGAATGGAATGATCATGAACACCACGGGAAGGAGGGAGGCCTTGTGGAGTGGAAAAGACCAATTGATGTTTAGAAATGATGGCTTGGAGGTCTTGCGGTACTAAGGGTGTCTATGTTGCTTGTATGGCATGGAGTTGGGTGATAACACCAAAATGACCCTTTTTGAGCAGCTTTTCCATGCGATGGGAACTAATGATCTCAGGTGAACTGGCGGTGATGCCTTGGAACTTATATTTGTGGCCCTCCTGGTCGAATTGCATGGTTAAGTATTTAAAATATATGAGAATGGGACCCAAGGTCCTTAGCCAGTCTGCACCCAACACAATGTCACAACCTCCCATGTCGATAGAAAACATATGGGATTTCAGGTGGTAGTCACCAATTTGGAGACGCACATTTTCACAATGCCCTCCACATTTCATGGAACCACCATTGGCAATC
>SNQJ01S0079490.1:16237-35909 GCA_010110895.2 Picea sitchensis | reverse complement strand
AACTTTCAATGCAATCTCTACAATTTCAATGAAATGCAATCTCTCCACATGTGTCAAAATCAATGCAAAGTAACCAAAAGAGCAAATGTCATAATGCAAAACAAGAAAAAATAAATTGTATTTTCGATATAAAGAAAAGAAAATGCAAGGATTGAATAACAACTCAATATATAGACCCTACTGCAAGCAAAGAGAGACAAGCCAAGCAGGATACCAAGAAGCAAACACTCAGACCAAGATGCAAGGACAGCCAATGAAAAAGATGATAAGAAAAAATATTGCCCGAAAATTCAACAATAAGAAGGTTTCTTATCACTCTGTAAGCACTTAACAGTTAGGACAGATATCCAAGAAGACTCAACAACCAACCAAACTGACCCAGTAGACACCAAACTCATCCAGCAAGACTAAATAGTTGATGTATCCGACTTTTTAAGAAAAAGTCACGTATGTACGTGCCCTAATGAAGGAAAACTCGTGTATGTACGCGTATGTCAAGGAAAATCCTACGTATATATAGTTAAACACTGACAGGGAAAGGGTTAAGCCAAGAAACTCAGATGCAAAGTAAAAATAGGTTGTCAAGCAATCAAGCGACAAGGAAACTTAGGCTAACAAAGAGCAAATCAAGGAGAGTACACTACAAACCCCAAAAAATAATATCAATCCCCAGTATGGTCGCCAATTCTGTTACGAGGAAAATCTCTCTATGGCATGGGGTAAACCACAACAGACAAAATGACATGCAGAAATCAACTCCAATCCCAAGTATGTTATATAAATGAAATGCTAACAAGACAAGGTCAAGAGCCTACCTCGTCTGGACATTTGATGAAGACCACAGTTGAGCACGCAACTCAAAGCTTTATACTTGCAACTTGTACTCAAAAACCAAGATACGCAAGCATATGGTGATATATAGTGTTATCATATAAATTAACATAATCCATTAACATTCATGACAAATATGCCCATGGAATAATAATTCAAATATTTACAATATATCAATTGGACAAGAAAATAATACTTCTATTAAAATAATCAACAGAAGTACATATGTGACAAACTTTTCTACCGACACACATCGGAACCGAGAAATTAAGTCCCTCCAACTGGGCCTCCACCACTTCAATCCTCCACCAAAGACAAGCTCATATAAAGGAGACAATGAGGTTATCCATCACAAAAAGGGAAGATCTTGAGGGATGAATAATGAGTTTAGTATTTCAAGGATAAAGGGATACATACTCAATATGAAGTGAAATTTTTTCAGTGTATTTTTGCTCTCAAAAGTTGAATTCTCTCCTCCAAGGCTTGGATATGGCTCAATTAATAGCCTTCAAATGGAACTGAAGGGTCGAGTCAGAGCGTTTCCAATCAATGGAAGCTCAAGGATCATGGATCTTGTGACATGGCATGGAAACCCGACAAAATTGTTAATTTTGAGCACTTGTTGCCTTACTGATAACGCGCGTATATGTGGAAAAATGTGTTTTTTGGCTCTGGAAGGTACAAAAAGGGACTTCAAGTCTGCATAGGGAAATGGAAATTCCATCAAAGAAAGTTGCATGGGGTGAGGCAAACTTTGTTGTAACAGTGGCCTTGCCAACCGATGCATCCTTTCGTGGAGTGAGTCACCTCTTCGTCACTTGTCCACATTTCGATTCAAGTTGACTTCACCAATGGGTGCACGTCCCTCAAGTGAGTCGACTGACTCACCCAAGCATGCTCTTTACAACTTGGTCGACTCGTTGTTCATCTCAGGTGCCCAAGTCAAGCTCATGTATGCGTCTTTGGTCCATCTCTTGGCTTGCATCCACAACACGTTCACTCGGTCAACCCCCCTTGGCGATGAGCGCCCAAGGCATCAAAGTTGTTTGGCTCTCATTTCCTTCATCGTTTGATTTTCTCCCCTTGGTGCACGCTAAGGCGTTGGAGCTTCCCATCCTTCATTCGTCATTCTTTTAGCTGGGTGCTCGTGTTGTTGGAGCACCTGGCGTTTCCAACCTTTAATCTTTTGGTGAGGGTGCCCATGGCTACCATGGGGTTCCCACTTGCGTGTGTCTTCCATCAAGATTCCAACCTTAACTTTCGTTGCAATTAAAGTCAGTGAATTCATCTTCGTCGTGATAGTGCCCAAAGATCCCAACTTCACCTATAAAGAGTATGAGGGCCCTCTAACTCACCCAATTCATCGTCTTGTCTTGTGGAAGGAGAGTGTGCGCTCAGGCCAACTCCTAAGGCAATACACCCTCCCCCACTCAAATTCATTGTAGTCAGGACAATCCCAACATGTTTCATCTATCGTGATAACCAATGACATTCGTCGCGCCTCCCTAGATTATGCCTCATGTCTCCTTGTTCTGTCATTACTTCAGTTGCTTCTGCTGTTAGTGGGTGTTGGATCCCCTTGTGACTTATCTAATTAGGTAGCTAGTCTGGTCGTGGTGCCAGTTCACAAGAACTCACCCCAATACAAAAATCACATCTTTCTCTTCACAACTATTAGGCTCTCGCATCCTCCAATTCATTGTGGTGTCTGTCTCTACGGCACCAAATCATTTCATTGTCATCCCTGCGACAGTGTCTAATCATCGTGTTGTCATCCCCGAAACAACGAATAGTTGGCTCGTTGTCATATCCATGACAATGAGCCAATAAGGCCTTGTTCTAGCTTGAGTGTGGAAAGGGTGGCTCATTGAGCCATTGCTTCCATCCTCACTTTGTTTCTCCATAGCCTGCGAAGAATCACCATACTTCTAAGTCAAATACATCAAGAACACGACATTGGAACCGATTTGGCCTTTTCTCTCTTCCACAAGACGCTCAAGTTTTGGATCGTAAGGCCATTCACCCTCCCTAAGTGTCTCTGCTTTCGGTCTGACCTCCTTCTTGTCACGCTTGTACCACAGTTGTTGTTCCTCCCCTTCACACACTTGTGCAACGAACGACTCCACTTTTTGTTCCTCAAGTTCGGGCTTTTTCGTTTCTTCCGCCTCCATCTTTGATATACTTTCTTTGTAGAAGTCTGTGAACTTCTCCATGGCCTGCACGATGTTACCCAAGATGTCTTCAATCTTGTTAACTCACCATTCCAAATCTGTCAATACCTCTAATTTATCTGAGTTATTTGTTTCAGCCATCCCTTCACCTTGTCCACCAATGTCCACGAAAGATCATTGGTTATCCATCAAACGCAAGGATGATATATTCATCCCCGTGCTCTCTCTTATTGTAGGCACCACACATGGATTTGGTCCTATCATGATAGCCAAACAATCGACATTCATAATGGGGACTGCCTTCTTCATATGCATGAACTCTTGCCCCAAAATCACTTCATAATCATCTAAAAGAACAATAGTGAAACTCATCCTTTTGGTCCATTCCCCAAGCTTCATAGGAACATTCTTGGTTGTGTCACCAATCTCCTATTCACCTGAGTTAACTACTTTGAAGGAATTTCATGCCTGCTCAAATTGCAGTCCAATATTTCATGCAACGTCTTCCCTCATGAAGTTGTGAGTAGAACCACTGTCCACCATAGCCAAAGTAATTTTCTCGTTTATCTCTTCCTGAACATAGGTAAGCTTCATCACGTTGGGGTCTTAAGCAACCATTGGTTTTGCCTCCACAACAACACCCAAAACCTGCAACACACCCACAGATGGGTTGTCCACTTTCTCCAAAGCGCTCACTTTTTTCTTCAACGGATAATTCTTAAATAATGCTCCTTCACACATATCCAACAAGAAATTGGATTCTTTTTCTTCTACATTTTTGGTTTCTTTGCACCGTCTTTATTGTTCTTTGTTGTCTTTGTCATTTCCTTGTCCTTATTCTTCTTACCTTGCTACTTCTCACATTGGATTTCGTCACTACTTAGACCCGATTTGAATTCACCTTTGAATTCTAAGATTTTGTTTATTGTTATGATCGTTGTTGCAAGGGTCTGCATGTTTTGGCGTCACAACTCACTTTGTGCCCAATTCTGCAAATTGTTCATGAAGTGGAAAATCCTATCATTGTCTGACATCTCTTTGATCTCCAACATCATGCCATTGAACTCCTTGATATACATCTGGATCTTGTTAGTGTGCTTGAGAGCCAATAACTAGTTCCTAGTGACCGAAGCTTCGTTCCCCGGACCAAATTGTGCTTTCAAGGATTCCTTCATCTCTACTTAGTTTTCGATCTTTTCGGTGATTCTCCCAGCTGCCAAGTCTTCAACTCAGTTTCTCCACCAAACTTTCATGGTCCCTGTCAAGAACATAGTGGCAACATTTACCTTGGCCTCATCTGGACTTCCATTCATATGTTCCAAGTACTGCTCCATGTCCCATAAAAAATTGCCTAGCATCTTTGCATTGCAACTCTCAACATATGGATTTGGTTCTTTCATCTTGATTTGCATTCACTCAACGGATGAGCTTGGCCCACTGGCTACAGCTCATTTAAGCAATGCGATGGTGTCTTCTTGGTCTTTCACCTTCACCTGGAGCGAATCTAACATGTCCTCTGCTATCGTAAGTATACCATGAGTGTTTTCCCGAGTGCTAGTGAACAAATTCGTTGCATCTTGGCACTCCTGGAAAGTTTCGTTAAATATGTTCATGAGTTCACCAATCTTCATTTCCAGCTATGCGACCTTCTCACCATGAGTTCACATTGCATCTGTCAACGGATCCATTGTTTCTTCTAAGGTAGAGAGACGGTCCCTCACCTTGGTCGTCCTAGCCTCCCTTTTGGTGTCGCTATCGTTTTCATGTGAACCAACCATCTTTGTGCTTCTAAGGACCTTCATAGTTCGTGCAACCTTGCCGAAAGTGCTTCATAATTCCCCCAAAGTATTCACTACTAACTATGTACTGACCTTCATTTTTTTTCTTTACCACAATCACAAACGTCTTCCATTTGTATGGCAAGGCGCCCAGAAAACCCAACTGCCACAGAACCCAAACTTCAATGTTGTTGCTTGAGTAGGGCGCTATGATACCAACTGTCATTGGCCTGGCGAGCTTGCGGTTGGGCGGCAGAAACACCCAATTCTCCTAATCACCATGTGACACCAACGTATTTCGTTCGGCGGCAAGACCAAACTGAATTAATCAACCTGGGTTACACCTTCACTTAGTTTCGTTTGTTATTAGTTATGTCTGTGATTTTCTTACACTTAGATTATTTCAATAGTGAAGAGAAACCATTCATACAGAACAACCAAAACATATATGTGGGCATCCAAACCGGCCTAACACCCGAAAGTCTTCTTTATGAATAAAACGATAGTGTGTCGAGCCAAACACTCGTGCCATAGAAAGAAAGTTTATACAAGGAGAGATTTCGCTCTATTACACAAAACCTCGAACGAAAACTATACAACTCTTCACTTTGGCAAAATTCCCCCTCGTGCGCCCTTCCTTTCTCATCTCAACTACAAGAAAAAACAATCATCTCTCCTTCATCCTTCATAATCGAAAGTGTTATGGTTCTGGCAAGTTCACATGTCCCTTTAGCTCGGTTCAGACTTTCCTCTTGTTTAACTTCTCTCCTTGATAATATCTTGGATGCCTTTTTCAAATGACTTTTCATTTCATTTATATGGGCATGTGGCCTTGCTAACCGACCCATCCTTTCATGGAGCAACGCACCTCTTCGTCACTTGTCCACAATTTGGTTCTAGTCAATTTCACCAATGGGTGTGCATCCCTTGGGTGAGTCGGCCAACTCACCCAAGCACGCTCTTTATTGCTTGGTTGACTCATCCTTCATCTTAGACACCCAAGTCAAGCACATGTATGCATATTTGGTCCATCTCTTAGCTCGTGTATGCAACACATTTGCTCGGTCAACTCCCCTTGGCGCAATGAGCGACCAAGCCTTCCAAGCTATCTGGCTCTCATTTCCTTCATCATTTGGTTGGCTCCCCTTGATGCGCTCCAAGGCATTGGAGCTTCCCAACCTTTTTTCATCATTCAGTCAGCTAGGTGCTCATGTTGTTGGAGAGCCCATCATCTCCAACCTTCCATTTTTTGGTGAGGGCACCCACTTGCTCATGTCTTCCATCAAGCTTCCAACCTTAACTTCCATTGCAAGTAAAGTCTTGGTGAATTCGTCTCCAGCACAACAATGCCCAAAGCTCCCAACTTCACCTATAAAGAGTCTGAGTGCCCTCTAACTCACTTGGTTTATTGTCCTAGCTCGTGGAAGGAGAGCACGTGCTCAACCCAACTCTTGAGACGTTACAGTAGCACTCCAACGATATTTTCTAATTGTATAAGCAAGTTGTTCTCTACTCCTTCGAGTATTATATTGATCTAATCGCCTTCCATCTGCAACCTTTGGATCCAAATTATGTCAGTAACTTAACCATATTCATCTAGTCAACTCCAAATTGAGGTTAGAACAGGTTCGATATGTAAGAAGTGTTGAAGGATTTCATCAATATTGAGATTTAGTCATGTTAGATTTGATGTTCTAAGTATCATAGGTCTTGACCCATTGACTTCCATGCTTTTGTTGTTTGTCGATAGATGTATGGATCCCAAGCCAGCCTCCACAATCTAAAGATTATCATCCAAGTTGGGAACCATTTCAATTGTTTCCTCTTTTTCAACCAACTAATCATCATCTCTCAGCTCGGATAGGATTCGCATTTCATGAACATGTTGCTCCACTAAATATTCTCTTCCATATCGATGATGAGTTGTAGCATCTTGTACCTCGGATCGTCTTCTTTGTCTTTTGTCTCCCTCAATTTTTTTCAAGTCAACTGAGGGTTGTATTGTTTCATTACTCTTTCAGTTATTTTCTTCAAATCTTCATCCAATGTATAATCTCTTTGCCTCTCGATTAGTGCTCACTTATTTCCTCTTCTTGCTATGCTTGCACTTTGTCCTTGTATCCTTATTCTTATATGTGAGTTTACTATGGATTTTATTCTTCTTAGAGGCATCTCATTAGTTGCTACCCCCCATCGTTAACCCCAATTTTACTCCTAGTCAACAAAGGTGATCATCACAATCACGTTCATTTTCTTAAGAAATACTCCTACTCTTGTTTTTTCTTGCAATCAGTGCAAAACATATTTCTTGGGGGAGGTTGTGCTTAAATAATTTGTTTGACTCCCTTATCAATGAGAAATTTATGTAGCAATGTCAGTATAATGCAAACAAAACTATCATGTAAATAATCATAGAATCTTGTTTTTGATGTTTTTTAGAGACGTGCATTCTTTAATTGCTTCTTCCTTGCATAAATCTTCAACAATCTTCTCAATCTACTTATATAAATTCATATAATCTTCGTTGATTAGTTTTAATAACAACTTTCATTCTATGTTCTATTGTTCATGAGAAAGTGCATCCATGATGTAGCACACCTTTTCTGCTACTTTGTTTAATCGCTCTCAAAAGAAAACTATAACACCACTTTGTACATAACTCATACAGATCTTATTTAACCCATGTGCATTTAAACAATAAACACATTCAACATAGAGTATTCATATGAATTACTGCCATAATCAGCAAGCAATTAGATTTTCATATTAATTCATATACATAGCGGAAAAACATGATACATAAGCAGCACAGTCATGCAAAACATGCTTAAAACATAATCAGATACTTTATCTTTATCAATGGTAGATTCCACCAACCAAGTGCAGGCCTTCCACAAACCTCCCAGCCTTAGACCACATTGCTCATCAGCTCAGCAGTGGGTCACCCCCGAGCTGGGACTAAGCTCCACCCCAAGGCAAGGAAATCTAGGCTAAGAGTTGCGAGGGAAAACAACACACAACCACAAAGGAAGGGATTCTCTCCAAGGAAAATCCCACGCTCACTGCCCACGGACCCTCATTCCCCACGGCACGATACCCACCCGAGGAGAATACACCTTCTCTGTCAACTGGACAATCCTTGGCGGTATACTAATCTCCCTTGGGTTGAGGATCAGGCGGACCGGAGATCTCCGACTGCAGTAAGCATTCTGAAGTTCCTTCGGGGAGTCCATACGTCCTTCACGCACTCTTCTCACCTGGAAATTAGAGCTCCTGAGACAACCACCGTTCTTAATAATTACCTCTCACGGAGAGGGTTTTCCAACGGCCAACGCGATTGCAGGTCCGGTACTACATGTTCACAACAACAGCTCCGCAGGAAGAATGAATGCGGGCTTCCCAGCGGGTTCAACGATGGATGGTCTTCTATTTCCCAATCAGCCGACGTGGGTTGGGTGGGATCGGCTATCTGAAGGTAATGAGCTTTTGACTTCGAGGATGCGCAGGGGTATTCTTTGCATGCCGGTCCATCGTTTTCTTCAGACCGTCAGTGCAGAATTAATGGAGGAGAGCCCTTCTCACGGCTCCTCCTAGCCATTTTATTTGCATGCACCGAGGTTGACGCTTGTCGCATGGAGCGCATCTGATCCATCGGCATCCCCTTTGCACATTTACCCTTTTCGAAACTTAGGATGAAATGAAACATAAAATGCACATGTTCTTTTGGAATAATGATAAAATATTATTCCCAGGATTAAGCTCCCTAGGCTTAGCCCCTTGGCTCAACACTTAGCTCCTTTTTTTCCCACCTTCCAACCCCTAATTTTTCCCACTCTATGGATGCTTATTCCCACTTCACTCATTCGCCGTGGTGATGCGCTTTTGGCGGTGCTTATATTTTATTAAATGTTATACATACATACAAGTAAGTACCAGCGGCGGGCTCCGGCCTTCAACATAGGCTCCGGCCTAACAAACTTTATAGTCTCGGCTTATAAGAACTTGGCTCTTGACCTATAAAATATAATGACAATTCCTTTGAGAACTTGGTTTACAGTAGAGGCTCGGCCAGGGTTTTTAATCCCCTCATAATCCTGATTACGAACACATATCTGCAAGCCTTCAAAATCTTCAAAAAGATGTAAGTATTATGCCTACATAGCATCCTCACACTCCCAAATTGCATCCTTGGGACTATACCAGGTCCACTGGACCTTTACAAACTCTATAGCTCGATTAATTTGTTTGCTTTCTCGCATCCAATATCGCATAGGATGCGCCGCGGAACACCTTATAGTTCCGAATCACATTCCATTCGATAACATGATTAGCATCGGGTACATATTTCTTAAAGTAGTGAAACATGAAACACATTATATGCGATTAGATCTCGCGAGGTAATGCAAGCATGTATCGCAATGACCCAATCCTTTCGGGATCTCGTGGCCCACAAAATCTTCGCGCAGCGAGCAGCACAACTTAGAACTCACGGTAGTTTTCCACTTCGGAAAACGGTCACCCTTTGAATTCTTTGTAGTTTGTTACTATCGGTGCCAACTTTTACGCACATCACAGGCAACTTTTTAGATTATGTTTAATTTTATCATTTGATCTTCATCTCTTTGAGCAGCGGCTCAGACCCAACTACTACTCTGTCATCTAGATTATCCTAAACTCAACTGGAGTGTTGCACTTTCTTCCATAAACACTCCACGAATAGGCTTATTTTTAAATGATGCATGATACCTGCCGGTATTGTGGTAATTCTACAAATGCGAGGTAGTCTTCCCGCAGCGATGGTTTATCCATCACATACATTCGACATGTGTCTTCCTATTACTCATTTTACTCTCTACATGCTGTCCATCGGTGGGATGATATGTTATTACTAAAGTTGATTAGTTGAATCAACTTTGAGCGATCCTTTCGAGTCAGTGAATTCGGGTCTCTATCAGACACCTGGTGTCTTAGGAATTCCTGGCCGATGTAGCTTATTTTAAGAAGATATCGGCAACATCTGCTTCAACTCTATGTGGGTGGTTTTGATTAGATAAAATAGGCGACCTTCAGTAGCTTGTCCACCACCACCATGATTGAATCAATGTTTGCTTACGCTTGTTACGGGCAATCGTGATAAAATCCATTTGTTACCACATCCCATTTCCATTCGGGAATAGGTGAGCTCGCATTAACCACGTTGCGAACCTTTATCACTGACCTTTTTAGCGCTCATACATTTATCGATGTATTCGTGATTTCACTCTTTCAACCAGCCAAAAATAATGGCTTTTAACAGATGCCATAGTCTTCTGATATCCAAAGTGTCCAACATAAGTCACGTTATGCATCTCCTTTATAATTTCGGCTTCCGAGCTCTGGATGGGTACGCCACACTCGTTTTTGTCTGATGACCATTAGTTCCCAAGGTCAGCCAACTTTCCCAGTGCACGTGGTCTCTCGGCTGTTGTAGCTTTATTCTGAATTTTTGTCTTGCAAATCAGCATTTGCGGCTTCAAGAATCGATATTTCATCTCAATGCAGGTACATGCTAATAGTTTGGCAGCATGTAATTAGTGCTACTGTGCGATTCGCCGATACACCTTATTTTCTTTCCCTTTGATATGTGATATCAAAGTCATATTATAGAAACTCCGACCATCGGTTTGGCATTTAGGTTTGGTTGATCAAATAAATACTTCGGACCGTTATGGTGCGTTCTCGAGGGCTTCAAATCTCTGCCGCTGAGTGTGTCTCCATTTCCTCGATTGTGGGCGATTGGTGTTAGCTCTAAATGGAGTGAGTGGCATGAATTCTTCCTCATGTTCCTTCAAATTTTGGGATTCGTAACAAACTACAAATCCACCTCTTGGCAGGAACTCCTCCGACCCCTCCTTACATGCATCGTGCACTAAAGTAATCCTTATTTAGCGGATCGCAATCTTGAGTTAGACGCAGTTAGCGGTACTTTAATGTTGGAAATTGCTCTCACGTTCTCGATCAGACTTTAACTTCTCCTTCCTTTGAAAGGGAGTGATAGAATGAGCTATCCTTGAGAATCCGGCTATAAAACCTCCTATAGTAGCCTGCCAAAACCATAAAATATCCTTAACTTTGGCCACATTCGCTGGTGGCCATTCTGGATGTTGTACCTTTCGGGATCCACAACGATCCTTCTGCCAGGATATAATGCGTACTTTAAATGGTAGTCTTCTTTTTGGTGAAAGAGCACTTGCTTTCGGTTTTTCGTGGTGGTTTTCTCTTAGAACCTGCAACACCATTTTCAGATGTTGCTCATGTTCTTCCTCGTCTTGGAATACACCAAGATATCATCTAGGAAGATATGACAAACTTGTCCAAATAATTTATGAACCCTCCATTCATTAAACACATACATGAAATATGAGGTGCATTTGGTCGGACTAAAGCGGCCTCATTGGTCAAATAATGACCATGCGCATGTTCTAAAATCGGTCTTGCTAATGTCCTCACCCTTTATTCTCACTTGGTGATATCGGAATCTATTTCCGAAAATATTTTCGCATCCTTCAGTGATCAAAAAGATCATCAATCCTTGGCGGAAGGATACTTGTTCTTAACCGGTAACCTTATTCAGCGTAGAAAATCAGTACGTAGCGCCCTCAACATCTTCTTCGAATGGGTAAAGGGGCTCCCCGGTGTGCAGAGGCGAATGTAACCTTTCGCGTGAAAACACCCAGAGCAATTTAACTCGCCGATACGATTGTACTCATTCTATAAGGAGCCTTTGAAACTGGAGTTGTTCTAGGCATCAAGTTTACAGAGTAGTCAATATCTCTCTTCGGGGGCCGTATTTTTGGTACCTCCTGGAATACATCCTTGATCTCCTTGAGTACCTCATGATCTTCCGGATTCGATACTACATATCGGGATGATTGCCACCACCGGTACGCATATAATGGCGATAACTAGGTAACATTTTTTTCAACTGCATGGCTGAGATTTCCCTCACCGACCAGTTCTGCGGGAATTTCGCCTTGAACATTACGCTTCCCTCTCCGCCGTTTAGGCATGCGAACCTCTTATTTCGGCAATCGGAAGAGGGGCATGTGGTGTTGGTCAGCGGTCCATCAATTAAGAAATCGTATGAGCTTAAAGGCAGAATGTTCAATTTAGTCTTAGTGCTCATTCTTTTCATGTCTATTGAACATGACTTAACCAATTTAATGACCTTCCTCTTGGCGGTCCCCACGTAGCCAGTGCACTAACAAGACTTCTCCGTAACTTCGTTGGATCCTGCCTTTCCACCACTCTAGGATCTACACAACTATGGCTATCCCCTGAATCAATTAAAGTAACAAATTGTTAGGTTTGTTGATGGTACCTTCCATGGCAATCATATGCGATTGAAATTTTGCTTGCTTGTTGTCCGGGGTTGCGTAGATCCTTGGCATTTTTTTTTCCCATGTCCTCCACTTTTTTATCTTTTTGTACATTGTGGACAGTTCTCATTTTGTCATTTATGTGGGGGTAATATTTGTACCTATGGTTTTCTTTACATTCCCAACACTCCATGGGTGGAGGCCTTGGAATCTTCTCACTCCCTTCAACCTTCCTAAGGTCTCTAAAGGATGACTGTTCCCGAGGGCCATTCTTGAAAAAGGGAGGCTTGTTCCCCTTCAGCCTCTGCTCTTTCCAGAACTTCTTCTGATCATCCCAAACCTTCCAAAAAGTATGCCTTTCTCTTTGCTATTCATATAAGCATTTTGCCCTTCTTATTGTTTATTCCATAGTCTTAGGATCATCATAGTGAATCTTGTCACCAATGGAAGGTGAGAGTCCACTGGACCTCACGAGATCTTGGCGACCACTCGTCTTTGATGAATGGAACATGCTGATGGTTCCAAAACGCCATTCATACTCATCAATGGTCATCTTTCCCAACTTGAGTTCAAAGAACTCCTTGTCTTTCATAGGTATCTTTTAATGGGGTATTTCTTCTCGAGAAATACCTCTTAAATTCCTTCAAGTGACCTCTTTCTCTCTAACGTGTCTTTGCACACGCGCGGCGATCCCACCACATGGATGATTTTCCTTTCGGTTGGTACATTGCAATTCTTCCTTTGACGTACAGGCAGAATAATTATGCGATTGGAAGTATTTCTTCATGCCAAGCAACTAGGTGTCGACATATTCTTCCTTCTTATGTTCTCCAGCCGAATGTTGGAGGCTTAATCTTGTTCATCTCGCCCTTCAATTCATCCACTCCATAACTTCTCCTATGATTTCTGATAGGATATGGACTTGAACTACTATGTGTCTCCTTGCCGGAATGCTTCGAGGGAGAGATGGTAATGTCTGTTACCACTCTTCGATCTCCTTCTCCCCTCAAGGGTTATGACACTTCTTGATATGTTTGTGTCACTCCCCTTTTTCAATTTCTTTTCTATTCTTTCGAAACTCTTCAACATCCTTAAGTTTAATTCACCCTGCCTATCCCTAAATTTCATGACCTTTTGGCTATCAGCTCGGCGAACCTTGGCCTCTCTATGCAACCTTTCAATGATTTTCATCATATGTTATTCCTTATCCATCTCTTTTCGTTGCCCGTGGGTTGATCCTTCGCTCCCATATTGACATCCTTTCCTTCCCATTCATCTCCTTTTTTGGAGGCAATCATCACCTTTTCCATTCCATACTTTCGGCGTTGGTTAGCTGGAATCTTGAGCTCCATTGAACTTTGCACCCGCACTATGCAATTAAATTCGAAGTTTGTGAGGCCATTGCTCGCGCCGGAACAATGCAATAACTTTTATAAGCCAATATGAACAAGAACGGAAGACATTTTGATTCAATTAATTTTTTTTTGAGCTCTCGTTTGGTTATGCAATTTTCATGTTTTGGCTTTCATTTTGGCATACACATTGATTTGGGACTTGGGCCCGGTTCATGAAGATCCCATACCGGTTATATATTAAGTAACGGTCACCCTTTTTGCAACTTTCGTTATCTCGCTGGCGAGTTAAGTGAGTCGAAGACCCTCGACTCATTTCCTCTAATCGTCGATACCCGAGATGCGACATGGTATGGATCTTTTCTTTGTTAGTGTCTGCTACGCATGATCGTAGTCTGGGGCTAAGTGCTAGCACTCCTTCACTACTCGCACCTTGATGAATTTCAAGCTCCCGTATATCTTGCGAGTTCCCGAAATCGCGAGTTTCTTTATTCTCCGGGCCCACAACAAGCGTAGTCCCAGCCTTCACCGCGAATGGCGTAGCCCAATTACGTTCAGGAAGAGGTCCACGATGGCTCTATGGCGTCGCCGGGTCCCAACACTCGCTGTCTCCCACCGACTCGCAGCCCGTGAATACGCATTGCTCGTCCACGCTAATCAACATGGAATCCAGCGATTCGGATCCTCCACCGGATCAGCGGTATGAGATCCGGCCTTAGCGGGTCCGGGGATTTATCAAGGCGAGTCAGGGTTAACGATCGCGAAACTCACGAATCCCCAGATCCGCTTTCACCGAAAAGGTAATCTCTCACGTGGCCTTCCTCAAATCGGATGATCCCTGGCTCACGGGTTTCCACCATGGATAGTCGATCCCTTGTTACGGACTCAGATGTCGCGATTCTGGAAATGGAATCATGATGGGGCCTGTGGAGTCATTCCCGGTGGTCGAATCTATTGGGGGTTTGCCGGTATTCGGAGTTTTAACCCTCGCGCGCCAACCACGTGATCCAGCGGTGGGTTTCCAACCCGAGATCGGCCGACTCGGGGCGGTTCCCTAACTAACTTCGGATTTGGCGGTATCGCAATTTCCACTCCTGTGCATTTCAAAAGTGATTTTAATCCCTACGCACATTTCCCAGATCCATCGGTCATGAGGGTTCACCTTCCTTCCCGAGTAGATCCTAAAGCTCCTACACTTATGGTGTAGATTCCTCTCTCCGTGAACATACCACCTTTGAGTACGTGGTTTACCGTCGCGCCCAGCTATACCTCGAGCAGAGCTTCGTCAAGTAACCCCTTGACATTTTGGAGCAAACCCGGGTACGAAATTGGCCTTCTAAACTGAACTTAGCATTCTCGATCAAAGACCGGTCCAACTGGCCCATCTAGGCTCAGATTAATACGTCTGCTGCTTTTCTCTGATACCAAGCTGTAGCACACCTTTTCTGCTACTTTGTTTGAAATAAGCTCTTAAAAGAAACTATAACACCACTTTGTACGTAACTCATACAGATGTTATTTAAACCACATGCATTTAACGATAAACGCATTCAACACAGGTATTATATGAATTATTGCCGCCAATCGGCAAAACGGTGGAATTTTTCATTTAATTCATATACATAGTGGAAAAACATGATACATGAAGTATACTGATCATGCAAAACATGCTTAAAACATAATCAGATACTTATCTTTTATCAATGGTAGATTCCACCAATGGTCTGACCTTCCATGAACCTCCGGTAACCCAGACCACCGCGCTCATCGGCTCTCGTGGTCTGGATCACTTTGGTGGGATTAAGCTCCACCAGGAACTGGCAAGGAATCCTAGGCTGGGATGAGGTTACAGGAGAAACAACACACAACCACAAAGGAAGGGGAGTTCTCTCAAAGACCTCCCGCGTCGCGGACCCTCATTCCCACATGCACATTTCCGCGGAGGCCACTTCTGTGGGACTAAGCTCCACCCCAAGGCAAGGAAATCTAGGCTAGGATGAGGTTACAGGGAAAACAACACACAACCACAAGGAAGGGGATTCTCTCCAAGGAACCTCCCACGCTCACTACCCACAGACCCTCATTCCCCACATGCCTGTTCCACCCCAGGAGAATACACCTTCTCTGTCACTTGGATATTCCTTCGATTGCTAATCTCCCTTGCCTTGGGTTACAGGAATAGGCCAGACCGGAAGTATCCGAGCTCTGTGGCAACTACAAGGTTCCTTCCAGGAGTCCTCTCCGTCCTTCGCGCACTCTCTCACCTGGAGAGAGTCGCTCACGGGCCAACCACCCGTTCTTCCAACCTTAATTACCTCTCTCACCTGGAGAGAGCGTTGCACCACTGGCCAACATGACCCCACGCAGTCCAGCACTGTGTGTTCACAACAACTCACAGGGAAAACAGACACAAGCTTCCCAACAGGTTCAACAATGGATGGTCACTTCTATTTCCCAATCTGCCAGCATAGAATAGACTCATGCTCTGGTTTTCGGGGATGCGTGACAAACAATCCACGCAGGGTCAACATAGGTTCGAACTGTTCAGACAGGGGTGGTACCGGCTATCTCAAAGTCAACCCAGGCTTTTCGGCTTTCAGGGATGCACCAGGGTATTCTTTTGTAGAGGTCCCATTGTTTTCCTTCAGACCGTCAGGTAGAATGGAGGAGAGATCCTCTCATGGCTCCTCCTGGCCATTTTATTTGCATGCACCAGGGCTAACACTTGTCACCCTTGGAACTGCATGCGTTCCATCAGCATGCATCCCCTTTGCACACTTACCCTTTCCAAAACTTAGGATGAAATGAAACATAAAATGCACATGTTCTTTTGGAATAATATTAAAATATTATTCCCAGGCTTAAGCCCCCCTAGGATTAGCCCCCAGGCTCAACACTTAGCCCCTTTCCTACCTTCCAACCCCTAATTTCTTACCCACTCTGTGGATTCTTAGTCCCCTTTCACTCATTCATCATGGTCGGTCTGCACCTGGTGGTGTTTATATTTTATTAAATGTTCTGCATACATACAAGTACAACAGCAGGCTCTTGGCCTTCAACACTTAGGCTCCCTGGCCTAACAAACACATAAGTCTCCAGCTTATAAGAACTTGGCTCACTAGCCTTTAAAACATAATGACAATTCCTTTCAGAACTTGGTTTACAACAGGGCTCAGCCTTGAGGACACTACACATGAGCTTCTTTATCTCTTTGGCAATTGATTCTATAAACCTCTCACGAGTTTATGTGAAAAATCATGCCCTAACCTATGCAAGGGTTAGTGGATTTCTCCTAGCATAGTTCTTCAAATAGTTATCTATATTTTTCTTCCACCACCCGCTAATCTCTTCCTTGCACAACATATGTGCATGCAAGAAATTGGAATACAATGCTATATTAGTACTACTAGCAACACAACTGATGTTATAATCTAATACATTACACATTAAAGTAGTTACTGGTAATGCAATTAATAACCATAATACACAACAATGTATAAGCGTACATACATTGAAAGAGGAGAAGCACAATAAGTAATTACAAAACCAACAACAAGTAGTCTTTTATTATAATATACTCGATAATTAGCAACCATTGCCTCTCATATCTGCGGCTACTTATACAATTCAACAAGTGAAGGTAGTTAAAACCGCCCTAACTACCTTTATTGAATGACTCAACTAGCTAGTCGACTAGATTCCTTTGTTGACTGAATTTATTACAATACATTAGTTAACTATTTAGCCTAGTCAATTGGTTGATTAGGTGCCTTCAATGGTGTTCGACATACCTTGGTGAAGTTTCCAAAATTTTGGTTTGATCTTGTGTGGGAAGAAATCATATAGTTCTCTTATTTAAAGCAGCAAGCAGAAATAGATGCTATGGTCTCATCATGAAGGTGAAGAAGTGTAGCAAGAAAGGCGACAAGAAGAAGGAATGTATGGATACATGAAAGAAGGACTTGAGTAAGGCGATATGTTTTTTATATCATGATATGGGACATTATGCTAGCCAATGTCCGTTGAAGAAGAAGGGAAAGGGTATGAAATAAGTTACAGTTGGGACTCTAGTAGGTGCAGAGGAGGATCCCTCTTAATTTAATATTTCCTTTTCCATGGTTTCTTCTTTGTCCTCTAACACTTTTTCTAGCATTGGATGGTATGTAGACACGAAATCTTATGAAATGTCATTATTCAATAGGTTTCAAGAGAAATAAGAAGGCATGAGTGTGAAGCTTAGTGATGATGCTACTTATCCTATGAAAGGAGTTGGAACCATTTCCTTTCATATGTCTTTAGTAGTTGACTTGAGTGATATTCTATTTGTTCTTAGTTTGAAGAAGAATCCTTTGTCAGTTTCTTGTGTGATAGATGTACAATAAAGAGTTGCACCTGAGAGAACACAATGGACCATCATTGATTGTAGTGTAGCTAGTTGAAGGACTTTGGCTAGAGAGGTGAGAGAGAGTGTCATGTATAGGTTACTTTTTGATCTAGTGGCACTTGTACATTATAATGAGACGATGGATAAGTCTTCTAGTCTCGAGGAGGATTGAGAGTATTTAGGATCACTCGGATCTTCAACGAAGGTGGGTGTATCTTCTAGGAGATATGCTAGTCATACTACATTAGTTTCTTCCATTCACGAGCTTTCCAATTGTCTAGGGGAGCATAAGTTTGATACCATGATGGAGGATGATGTTAGGAGTGATTCCAATTCTGCAGATGATGGTTGTATTTTAGATTATATTGATAGGTTTGATGATTTATTTTAGATAGAGGGAGTTGACCATGATGTTACTCTTGCTTTGGGATTCTCTCTGCATAAGGTAATTGACATGGTTTAGGTTGTGTTAACTGTTGGAGGATTTAAGGTACATGAGAAGGATTCTTGTGCTCACATGTTGTTGATAACCTTGCATGGTTTGTAACCTTTACCATGAGCTTGGTATTATAGGATTGATGAGTTGAATTATATAGATTTATATCTTTTTTACCCTGTTAGATGTGATCCACATGTCTTGTTCTTGTATGGAGATGTGATTATCTTTATAAGACATCCTAGATAGCTCATGACATGGTGTCTAAATATTTTGACCCGTGATGTTGACTTGGGGAATGTTAGGGTTTGGTAAGTTGCTTATGGTCTAAGGTTATGTTCCTTCATATTCACAAGTTGTTAGTTTTGTTTGGAGGATTGAGATGTTATGATAGCATGGGTGATAGTTCCTTTTTTAGGAGANCGTGATGTTGACTTGGGGAATGTTAGGGTTTGGTAAGTTGCTTATGGTCTAAGGTTATGTTCCTTCATATTCACAAGTTGTTAGTTTTGTTTGGAGGATTGAGATGTTATGATAGCATGGGTGATAGTTCCTTTTTTAGGAGAAAGTAGTTGATTCCAGGACTATAGAGAGTATAGATATGTAGGTGGAAAATTTGATCGAGTTGTAGAGGGAGTTGACATGTGTTGGTGAAAACACTTTCCTCACAAAGAGGGAGTGATAGCTTTTAGGTTACTTTGAAAGTGTTTATACCATGTTTGGGGGTGCTTTGTGATATTTGGGGCACACGATGTATGATCAACCCTTGGATGATATGTGATGGGTTTTCACATGGAATATGGTTTGTGATGGATTTTCACATTGGAGATGGCTTATTCAATGGTTGCTTTACCCTAGCTCGTTGCTTTATTGGCATTCTTCATGAGGGCATTAGAGATCTCATGACAACTTGGGTGGTGTTCTATATGATGGCCACATGGAGATGGTTTCTTGCTTGGAGAATGCCCTATTTATGAAGATGAGTATTGTGCATCCTAAAGGTGGGCATTGGGCCTTAAACAACACAAGGTAGTTTGGATACATACATGGAATCTTGGAGTTGACCTAGGCACGCCTGGGTTGTGATAATGTTCATGCACAAGAGTGGACCTAGTGGAGTACATATATTAGGAGGTTCATTGCAGTCTTTAGAGGCTTGTAGGAGGAGCGTTAGAAACACCTTGTGGAGTTCCCTTGTATTTGGATCCTTGCTTGTGGATGGCATCACCTTCTATCTTGACATATGTACCTTTGGAGTGAAGTGCTCTAGATGTGCGAGCCTACATGTGTTATTCTAGGTTGTGTGTAAGGGCATTGGCCCACATATGTATTGTTGGCCTCCCTTACCTCTCTCTCTCTCTC
>SNQJ01S0079490.1:0-16180 GCA_010110895.2 Picea sitchensis | reverse complement strand
ACACACACAAACATAGGAAGGAGAGCATCCACAATCATTCATTCATATATTGTGTTAGAGCTGTGATCAAGAGGAGCACACCACTTCCCCTCTTTTTAGATATTATATGTACTTTATCTCTCTCTCTCTCTCTCTCTCTCTTGGAGTTGCTAAGGTTTCTTGAGCTTGTTAGAGAATCTTGAAGTCTAGGGCTATGGTTTTATCCCTTGGGGATTTTGGATATTAGGGTTTTTATATGAAACCCTAGGTTGTACTTGTTGAAGTGAAGAATAAGAGGAGGTGTCATGCCTCGGAGGACATTCTTGTGTGATGTTGATCTGTAAACTGCCATGGACATTCCACTGGAACAACTTGTCACAATTGATCCGGATTTTAGGAGTAGAATGAAATGAATACAGATTATTAAAAGATGCTTAACACGAAATAACAGAGATACAATCAAACTTGTAAAATGGAAAGTTGAAATTGTAAAATGTAGTGGAAAACAAGCTTGCAGGAATGGTGGTGGCTTATCTCTAAGAAGAGATGTGACGGTTGTACTCATTCACAAGAATATGGTTACAATGAGGCTCTGAAGGACTTTTACAATAAACATGAATGTCAAAAACCCTAGACATTCAAAAACCTAACCCTAGGAGATGAAATGCCAAAAGTCATGTGGGCATCGTTTGGGTATGTTAGTACATCAACTTCTCGGGGTCATAGCTTTTGCCTATGATCTTCATTTTTAGGCGCATGATATCCCGTAGGAAAGGTCTAACCAAAAAGAACAGTTTTCAACTGGCCTAGGACAATGCCTTTGGGCAGTCACTTGGACCCCAAATCCCCAAAAAACATCGTTTAGGGCCTCAAAACGGCCCCAGAAGTTTGCAACCCTAAAAACTGTCGAAACACTGCCAAGGTGGAAAACTATTATTCGAGCCAGTGGAATAGGTGGGTAGCCACCAATATCCACCTGGATCAATCCTCCCTCCTTAGGAATCAATGGTCTCCATTGTGTTGAGTTCCCCCATCATATGAGGAAATTTCTATTGAATTTGGCCCCGAGTGAGCCACTTGCCTTGGTGTAGGAGTTGCCCTGCTTTGACGACTCGATAAAGTTGAATCCTTTGTTGTCAAGTGCCCTTGATTTGTGTGTCCATAATCTGATCATTGGATGCATGTTGCATACAGTCATGGTTGAGCTCTATTGGTGTCAACTGCTCTACTATCTTTGAGGTGTCCAATAATGGTGGGAAATATGGTTGAAGGAGAGCCACGTTGAAGACTAGATGCATACAAAGAAAGGGGGGAATTTTGAGCTCAAAATAATTGTCACCCATAGCCTTAGCGATGGTGTACGACCCATAACAGAGTGGGCAAAGCTTCCGATAGGGCCCTCTAAGGCATTCTTTCTGCAAATGCAACCAAACTTTGTCACCCACCTAAAACTTATGTGGCATCTGATGTTGATCATGGCGTTGCTTGTACTTGGAATTAGACTTTTGTAGAATATCCTAAACCTGTTGGAGGATGTGTTGGATCCGCTCAATGAACCGGGTGGCTTTGTCAACTTCTAGTGGATCAGAGGACGAGTCAACCGAGGTGGTCACTAGGGGTAGTGCAACATCCATGGGGTCCAATTGTTGGAATCCCAACCCCACCTGAAAGGGGTTGTGGTCAGTTGAGCTATGCATGGCACAATTGTAGTTATGTTGGACATAGGGAAGACTCAAATCCCATGTGTGGGGTTGTTTTGAATTGTACATGCACAGGATATGTACGACCATCCGATTGATGACCTCAGATTGACCATTTGTTTGGGGGTGGAATGCAATTGATTTGGTGAGCTTGGTATCCAACAGTGACCAAAGGCTTGACCAAAATGAGCTAAGGAACCGACTATCACGGTCTGAGATAATGGTTTATGGGATCCCAAAATGTACCCATACTCGTTCAAAGAAGAGCTTGGAAATGGCTTCTATTGTGATGTTCTTCTTGCAGGCGGCTAGAATCGCCATCTTAGAAAAGTGATCAGCAACCACAAAAACATAGTCATTTCCCCTCTTGGTGGACGGGAGGCCCGACATGTAGTCCATTGAGATGGATTCCCACGGCCTGTGAGGAGTAGGCATAAGGATGTATAGGCCCCATTTCTTAGTGGTCGGTTTGCCAATATCACAGGTGATGCAGGACCTGATATAATTGTTGACATCCTATTGAAGGTTCAGCCAGTAGAAATGTTTATGTAGCACTGCCACTGTCTTTTCGATGCCAAAGTGTCTTGCCACCCAATTATAATCAGCTTCCCAAATCAACTTCGCACGCTCTCTTAATGGAACGCAGAGATGGACCAAGCGACACAGCAACCCATCCTGGAGATGGAAATTAGCGACCACTGAGTTGGCACCCAACATTTGGTAGGTGGTGGAGAAGTCAGGGTATGTCTTGTAGAGGTGGGGCCATCTGGAGGTCTCGTGGTCATAAGAGTCTAGCACCGTGGTGAGTGTTGCAACCGGAGGTCGGATGAGGCAGTCAACAACTTGGTTGTTACTTCATGTTTTATACTTTATGTTGAGGTGGAACTATTGTAAGTATGTTGACCACTTCTGATGGCGGTCATTCTGTAATTTTCCTTGGGTCTGCATGAACTGTAGTGGCTTGTGATCAGTGTGGATGATTGTCTCCTTCCCAAGAATGTAATGTCCCAACTGGTGGCAGGCTTTCACAATGGAGTACATTTCTTTGTTGTAATTAGGGTACTTATGAACAACATCTGATAGTGTCTCACTATGATATGCCACGGGGTGGCCGTGTTGAGTGAGAACAACGCCCACAACATAGTCTAAAGCATATGTCTTGATCTCAAAGGGATGATGCAGGTCTGGTAATGAAAGTACTATGGATGAGCACAAATTCTTCTTCAAGTCATCGAAGGTTTGTTGTTGGGACATTACCCACACAATTATTTCCTTACTACCACCCCTAGTTACTTGGCTGAGGGCCCATACGATATGAGAGAATCCCAAAATGAACAAGGCGATGAGCTAGGACGGATGTGCCCCTTGTGGAGTAGTTCTTGGATCTGCCTCTTGATCTCCTCGTTTTCTAAAAGAGATCTCCTTTTTACAATAAACAGGAATTTCAAAAACCCTAGACATCCAAAAACCTAACCCTAGGAGATGAAGCGCCAAAAGTCATGTGGGCCCTATTTGGGTAAGTTAGTACATCAACTTCTCGGGGTCGTAACTTTTGCATACGATCTTTGTTTTAGGCGCACGATAGCCCATTGGAAAGGCCTAATCGAGAAGAACAATTTTCGATTGGCCCAGGTCAATGCCTATAGTAGTAACTTGGGCCCTAAATCCCCAAAAAACGTCGTTTAACGCCTCAAAACAGCCCCAAAAGTTTGCAACCCAAAAAATTATCGAAAAACTGCCAAGGTGGAAAACTGTTTTTCGATCTAGTGGAGTAGGTGTGTGGCTACAAATATCCACCTGGATCAATCCTCCCTCCTTAGGAAGAAATGGTCTCCATTGCATTGAGTTCCCCCATCAGATGAGGAAATTTTTGCTGAATTTGGCCCCGAGTGAGCCACTTGCCTTGGTGCAAGAGTTTCCTTACTTTGATGACTCGATAAAGTTGGATCGTTTGATGGCGAGTTCCCTTGTTCTATGTGTACATAATATGATCACTGGATTCATGTTGCATGTAGTCAGGGTTAATGTATGTTGGTGTCAACTTCTCTGCTATCTCTGAGGTGTCCAATAATGGTGGAAATTATGGCCGAAGGAGAGCCACGTTGAAGACTGGATGCAAACCAAGGAAGGGGGGAATGTTGATATCAAAAGCATTGTCACCCACAACCTTGGTGATGGTTTACGGCCCATAACAAAGTGGGTGAAGCTTTCGATGGAGCCCTGTAAGGCGTTCTTTCTGCAAATGCAACCAAAATTTGTCCCCCACCATAAACTTATGTGGCACCTGATGTTGATCATGGCATTGCTTGTACTTGGCATTAGACTTCTGTAGAATATCTTGAACCTGTTGGAGGATGTGGCAAATCTACTCAGTGAATCGAGTGGCTTTGTCAGCTTCTGATGGAGAAGGGGACGAGCCAGCTAAGGTGGTCCCCAAGGGTAGTGTAACATCCATGCGGCCCAATGGTTGGAATCCCAACCCCACCTGAAAGGGGTTCTGGCCAGTTAAGCTATGCAGGGCTCGGTTGTAGCTATGTTATACATAGGGAAGACTCTAATCCCATGTGCGTGGGTGTTTTGAATTGTACATGCATAGGATATGTACAACCATCTGATTGACGACCTAAGTTTGGACATCTGTCTGGGGGTGGAAGGTAGTGGATTTGGTGAGCTTGGTATCTAGCACTGACCAGAGGCTTGACCAGAATGAGCTGAGGAAATGACTACCACAGTCTGAGATAATGGTTTGTGGGATCCCAAAATGTACCCATACTTGTTGAAAGAATATCTTGGCAGTGGCTTATGCTGTGATGTTCTTCTTGCAGGCAGCTAGAATCTTGGAAAAAAGATCAACAACCACAAAAACACAGTCATTTCCCCTCTTTGTGGACAAGAATCCCGACATGTAGTCCATTGATATGGATTTCCACAGCCTGTTAGGAGCAGGCAGAGGGGTGTACAAGCCTTGTTTCTTAGTGGTTGGTTTGGAAATAGCACAGGCGATGCAAGACCTGTTATACTTGCTGACATCCTGTCGAACTTTTGGCCAATAGAAATGTTTCTGTAGCACTGCCATTGTCTTTACGATGCCAACATGTCTTGCCACCTAACTTTAGTGAGCTTCCCAAATCAAATTTGCGTGCTCGCTTGATGGAACACAGAGATGGCCCAGACGGCACAACAACCCGTCCTAAAAATGGAAATTAGCGACCACTAAGTTGGCGCCCAACATTTGGTAGGTGGTGGAGAAGTCGGGGTTTGTCTCGTAGAGATGGGGCCATCCAGAGGTCTCATGGCCACAAGAGTTTTTCACCGGGGTGAGTGTCGCGACTGGAGGTCGACTGAGGAAATCAAAAACTCGGTTGGTACTTCATGTTTTATACTTGTTGTTGAGGTGGAACTGTTGTAAGTATGTTGACCACTTATGATGGTGGTCATTCTGCAATTTGCCCTGGGTCTGCATGCACTATAGTGGCTTGTGATCAGTGTGGATGATTATCTCCTTCCCAAGAATGTAATGTCTCCACTGGCAGAAGGCTTGCACAATGGAGTACATTTCTTTGTCGTAAGTAGGGTACTTCTGGACAACATCTGATAGTGTCCCACTATGATATGCCACATCCCGGTATCTTTCTTTGTCATTCTGGTGTCCTTCTTTGCTTGCAACTTGGACTAGTTGTCCTTATACTATCCATATGTGTTATGTCCTTTGTTTTATAGGTCGGGGCCGCCCTTTCCTAGCTTTTGGTGTGAAGGGTTCCAAGGCCCAAATTGTCGCGTCTTTTGTTTGAGCTTCTGCTCGATTTTGATGGCATATCGGTAGGCCGCGCCCAAGGATGAGATGTATAGAAATTCCATCTGCGTCTATCTGACCTTCAAATATAGTAATATCAAAGTTTATTTGTACCTTGAAGTGGGCGGTGCCTCCGCTCGAGGAAGATGTGTCTCCTGTTGGTAGGACGGATGTGACCCTTTTAGAGCAATTCTTGGATTTCCCTCTTGATCTCCTAGTTTTCTAACAGAGATCAGTGGTATACTGGCCCATTGGGTAGCATTGTGCCTGGGCTCAGATCGATGGGATGCTTGACCTGGTAGTCCAAAGGTACCCCGATAGGAGAGGAGAAGATATCTAAGTATTCTTCCATGACCTTATCCACTTTCTTCTGTTGTGTGGAGAGATTGGCCACGGAGGCCCTGGATGTGCTTGTGATCTTTCGCTCACTCTGAGAGTGAATCACGAAGAAGACAAATTTCTCGGTCTAAGAGATGACCTTTTTGCATTCCTTGGAAGAGATCAAGGAAATAACACTAGGAGGGATTGCCTCAAGTATCCTGTACAATTTTATGTTCAAAGTAATAACAACACTATGAGTCCTAGACTCATATATAGGATGACATTTGCATAAATAAGGTTGTCCAAAAAGAACATTACAAACTTCGAGAGGAGCAACATCACACAATACCTCATCTTTGAAGGGCTTGATGTCGTACGACAATCGGCACTGTTGGCTGACGCGGAGATCGCTTCCTTGGCGAAGCCATCTAATGGTGTAGGGTTGTGGGTGCGGCTTTGTCGGCCGGGCCAACCACTTGACAACCTATGCTTAGATGAGGTTCCTCTGGCTACCACTATCAACGATGAAGTGCAACAAGGTGCCTTTTACCCACATCTTTGAATGGAAGAGTCACTCTCCTTCTTTTGGCTTGTCTGGTTCACTACGCTGGAGCTTGGTGGTAACAACGGTGGAACTGGGTTCTACGTTAATGATCTGTCTTCCCCTTTATCGTTTTGAATCAGAGTCAAAACCCGCATCTGATTCAGAGGCTTTCACTTAGGCCACCAACGACTGCTTTGAGCGACAGTCAACAGTGTTATGCTAAGGGCTCTTATGGAAGTCACACCACTTCCTGGTATCTTTCTTTGTCTTTTAAGTGTTCTTCTTTGGTTGCGACTTGGACTGGTTTTCCTGATACTGTCCATTTTTTATTTTTCCTCTGTTTTGTGGGTTAGGGCCGCCCTTTCCTGGATTTTCCTGTGAGGGGTTCCCAGGCCCAAATTGTCGCGTCTTTTGTTTGAGCTTCTGCTCGATTTTGACGGCATATCGGTAGGCCGCGCCCAAGGACGAGATGTCTAGAAATTCCATTTCGGTCTAGATGAATCTATGCAGAGCACCGCAATACTTGAGCACCATATGTCACTCTGAATCTTTGATACCCGGCTTGGTGCACAAGGTATGAAATATATTTGTGAACTTTGGCACTACTTGGTCTCTTTCTTGTCGCAGTGTGGTCCATTTGGTATACAAGTCGTCATAACTTCTGACAGGATAGTATTGTTGCTTAATAGCATCCCTGAAGGATTCGCTGGTGGCCACGACTGTAAATAATGAGGGTTCATTTGTTTCCTTTTGCTCACAAAAAGTTTCCCACCAATCTTTGACATGGGGAACGACTTTGAGGAGCGCAAAAGTAATATTTTCTCTATTCAAAAAGTTGTGGACAAAACAATACCCTTCTAGTAGATTCATCCACTTGTCTACAACATATGCATCTATCTCACCTTCAAATATAGGAATATCGAAGTTGATTTGTACCTTGAAGGGAGTGGCGCCTCCGCTCGAGGAAGATGTGTCCCCTGTTGGTAGTCGCCGAAGGATTTGCGTGAAACTATCCATAATCTCATTCCTCTGTTGCGTGAGGGATTCCTCAAGAAACATTTTGAAAGGATATATTATCCTATCATCTTTCTTTTCTCTTGCCATGAGATCTCGCTTGGGAGTGTGAGAGCTTTTGTCCTCAAGAGAAACAAGCTCAAGACCCAATTCTTTCTACCCTGACCTCATTGAGGACATGCATTAAGACGACAAGGAGAAGACCACTCTGATACCACTGATCCGGATTTTAGGAGCAGAACGAAATTCATACAGATTATTAAAAGAGGCTTAACACAAAATAACACAGATACAGTAAAACTAGTTTTCTATTCAATAAGAAGAAAGTTGAAACTGTAAAATGCAGCAAAAAACAAGCTTGTTGGAATGGTGGCGGCTTATCTCTGAGAAGAGTTAAGACGGTTGCGCTCATTCGCACAAAGATGGTTACATTGAGGCTCTAAAGGCCTTTTTACATTAAACAAGAATGTCAAAAACACTAGACATCCAAAAGCATAACCCTAGGATATGAAGCGCCAAAAGTCATGTGGGCCCCCATTTGGGTAAGTTAGTACATCAACTTCCCGAGGCCGTAACTTTTGCATACGATCTTTGTTTTAGGTGCATGATAGCCCATTGGAAAGGACTAACCGAGAAGAACAATTTTCAAATGGCCCAAGTTAAAACATCTAGTTCTCACCCTAGCCCCAAATTCCCAAAAAACGTCGTTTACGGCCTCAAAATGGCCCCAAAAGTTTGGAACCCCAAAAACTGTTGAAAAGCAGCCAAGCTGGAAAATTGTTTTTCGAGCCAGTGGAATAGGTGGGTGGCCACCAATATCCACCTGGATCAATCCTCCCTCCTTAGGAAGCCATGGTATCCATTGCATTGAGTTCCCCCATCGGATGAGGAAATTTCTACTGAATTTGGCCCTGAGTGAGCCACTTGCCTTGGTGCAGGAGCTGCCCTGCTTTGACGACTCGATAAAGTTGGATCCTTTGCTGCCAAGTGCCCTTGATCTGTGTGTCCACAATCTGATCACTGGATTCCTGTTGCATGCATTCAAGGTTGAGCTCTATTGGTGTCAACTACTCTACTATCTCCGAGGTGTACAATAATGGTGGGAAATATGGCCGAAGGAGAGCGACGCTGAAGATTGGACGCAGACCAAGGAAGGGGAGAATGTTGAACTCAAACGAATTGTCACCCATAGCCTTGGTGATGGTGTACGACCCATAACAAAGTGGGCAAAGCTTCTGATGGGGCTCTGTAAGGCGTTCTTTCTGCAAATGCAACCAAACTTTGTCGCTCACCTAAAACTTATGTGGCACCCGATGTTGATCATAGCATTGCTTGTACTTGGCATTAGACTTCTGTAGAATATCTTGAACCAGGTGGCTTTGTCAGCTTTTGGTGGATTAGGGGACGAGTCAACCGAGGTGGTTTCCAGGGGTAGTGCAATATCCATGGGGCCCAATGGTTATGGGGCGCAATGGTTGGAATACCAACCCCACCTAAAAAGGGTTGTGGCCAATTGAACTATGCAAGGCTTGATTGTAGCTATGTTGGACATGTGCGGGGTTGTTTTGAATTGTACGTGCACAGGATATGTATGACCATGTGATTGACGACCTCAATTTTGGCCATCTGTCTGGGGGTGGAAGGTAGTGGATTTGGTGAGCTTAGTATCCAGCACTGACCAGAGGCTTGACCAGAATGAGTTGAGGAACCGACTGTCACGGTCTGAGATAATGGTTTGTGGGATCCCAAAATTTACCCATACTCATTTAAAGAAGAGCTTGGTAGTGGCTTCTGTTGTGATGTTCTTCTTATAGGAGGCTAGAATCGCCATCCTGGAAAAATGATCAACATCCACAAAAACATAATCATTTCCCCTCTTGGTGGATGGGAGGCCCGACATGTAGTCCATTGAGATGGATTCCCATGGCATGTTAGGTGTAGGAAAAGGGGTGTACATGCCATGTTTCTTAGTGGTCAATTTGGCAATAGCACAGACAATGCAAGACCTGATATACTTGTCGACATATTGTCAAAGTTTCGACCAGTAGAAATGTTTCTGCAGCACTGCCACTGTCTTTTCGACGCCAAAGTGTCCTGCCACTAGACTGTAGTGAGCTTCCCAAATCAAATTCGCGTGCTCACTTGATGGAACACATAGATGGCTCAGATGCCATAAGAGCCCGTCCTAAATATGGAAATTAGTGACCACTGAGTTGGCACCCAACATTTTGTAGGTGGTGGAGAAGTCAGGGTTTGTCTCATAGAGGTGGGGCCATTCGGAGGTCTCGTGGACGCAAGAGTCTAGCACCGTGGTGAGTGTCATGACTAGAGGTCGACATAGGTAATCAACAACTCGGTTGGTACTTCATGTTTTATACTTGATGTTGAGGTGTAATTGTTGTAAGTATGTTGACTATTTCTGATGGAGGTCATTCTGCAATTTGCTTTGGTTCTGCATGAACTATAGTGGCTTATGATCTGTGTGGATAATTGTCTCCTTCCCAAAAATGTAATGTCTCCACTAGCGCTAGACTTGCACAATGGAGTACAATTATTTGTCGTAAGTAGGTTAATTACGGACAACATCTGATAGTGTCTCACTATGATATTCCATGGGGTGGTCGTGTTGAGTTAGAACGGCACCCACAACATAGCCTGAAGCATTTGTCTTGATCTCAAAGGGATGTTGCAAGTCTCATAATAAAAGTATTGGGGATGAGCACAAACTCTTCTTCAATTCAATGAAGGCTTGTTTTTGGGAAAGGCCGCACACAAATTTTGCCTTAGCGCCACCCCTGGTTACTTGGCTGAGGGCCCATGCGATATGAGAAAATCCCAACACGAACCTGCGACAGAAATTGGCGAGGCCCAAGAAGCTCTAAAGTTCAGTGAGTGTGGTTGGGGTTATCCAGTCACGGATGAACTGGATCTTGGCTAGATCCACATGCACACCATGTTGATCAACTATGTAGCCTAAGTAATGGACCATGTCCATGCCGAAGGAGCATTTTTCCAAGTTTTCATATAGTTTGTGCTGTCGCAGGGTGTGCAGAACCTGTTGAATATGTTGCAAGTGTTACGCCCAAGTCTTGTTGTAGATGAGGATGTCATCCAGGTACACCACTACAAAAGTATTGGTGAAAGGTCATAGGATATCATCCATCATCCTCATAAAGGTTGATGGAGCATTTGTCAAACCAAAGGGCATGACCAACCATTCAAAAAGACCTTCTTTTGACTTGAAGGTAGTCTTCCATACATCTATATGTTCTATTGGGACCTGGTGGTAGCCAGAATTTAGATCAATCTTACTGAAGTATTTGGCCCCTGTGAGCTTATCAAGGAGGTCGTCAATTCGTGGAATCGAGTACCATTTTAAGACTGTGATTTTATTCAAATCCCAGTAATCAATCCAAAGTCTCCAGGTCCCATCTTTCTTTTGCACCAGCACGATTGGGCTCCCACAAGGCGATGAGCTAGGATAGATGTGCCCCTTGTGGAGTAGTTCTTAGATCTACCTCTTGATCTCCTCATTTTCTAAACGCGAGCGGTGGTAGACTGGCCCATTGGGTAGCGGTGCGCCTGGGGTCAGATCGATGGGATGCTTGACCTGGTAGTGCATAGGTACCCCGGTAGGAGACAAGAAGATATCTGAGTATTTTTCCACGACCTTATCCACTTGCTTCTATTTTGTGGAGATATCGGTTGCGGAGGCCATGGATATGGCTATGATATTTTGCTCACTCTAAGAGTGAATCACGAAGAAGAAAAATTTCCCGGTCTGAGAGATGACCTTCCTGCATTGCTTGGAAGAGATCAAGGAAATAACATTAGGAGGGACTGCCTCGGGTATCCTGTACAATTTCTTGTTCAAAGTATTAATAACACTACGAGACCTAGACTCATATACAGCATGACATTTCCATAAATAAGGTTGGCCCAAAAGAACATTACAAACTTTGAGAGGAACAACATCACACAATACCTCGTCTTTGAAGGGCTTGATGTCGAACGACAGTCAACATTGTTGGCTGACGCAGAGATCGCTTCCTTAGCAGAGCCATCTAATGGTGTAGGTTTGTTGGTGTGGTGTTGTCATCAAAGTGAACCGCTTGACAACCTTTGCTAAGATGAGGTTCTTCTGTCTACCACTATCAACAATGAAGTACAACAGAGTGCCTTTTACCCACATCTGTGAATGGAAGAGGTGCTCTCCTTCTTCTGGCTCGTCTGGTTCACCAGGCTGGAGCTTGGTGGTAGCAACAGTGGCACTAGGTTCCACGTCAATGATCTGTCTTCCCCTTTCTGGTTCTGACTCAGAGTCAGAACCTGCATCTGATTCAGAGGCTTTCACTTCAGCCACCAGCGACTGCTTTGAGCGGCAGTCAACAGTGTTATGCCAATGCTCTTATGGAAGTCGCACCACTTTCTGGTATCTTTCTTTGTATTTCTAATGTCCTTCTTTGCTGGCATCTTGGATTGGTTGTCCTGATAATGTCCATCTTTGCTTTGTCCTTTGTTTTGTGGGTTGGGGATGACCTTTCATAGCTTTCGCTATGAGGGGTTCCCAAGCCCAAATTGTCACATCTTTTGTCTAAGTTTCTGCTTGATTTTGACGACATATCGGTAGGCCACGCCTAAGGATGAGATGTCTAGAAATTCCATTATGGTATACATGTATCTATGCAGAGCACTAAGATACTTGAACACCAGATGTCGCTCTGAATCTTTGATACCCATCTTGGTACGCAAGGTATGGAAGATGTTTGTGAACTCTGGCACTGCTTGGTCTCTTTCACGCTGCAATGTGGTCCATTTGGTATACAAGTCGTCATAACTTCCAACAAGGTAGTATTGTTCCTTAATAGCATCCCTGAAGGATTCCCAGGTGGCCGCGACTATAAATAATGCGGGTTCCTTTATTTCGTTTTGCTCACAGAATGTTACCCACCAATCTTTGACATGGGGAATGACTTTGAGGAGCGCAAAATAAATCTTTTCTCTATTCGAAAAGTTATGGACGAAAAAATACCCTTCTAGTAGATTCAACCACTTGTCTAAAACACTTGCGTCTATATGACCTTAAAATATAGGAACATCAAATTTGATTAGTACCTTGAAGGGGGTGGCGCCTGCGCTCGAGGAAGATGTGTCACATGTTAGTAGTCGTCGAAGGATTTGCACAAAACTATCCATCATCTTGTTCCTTTGTTGTGTGAGGGCTTCCTCAATCAACATTTTGAAAGGATCTCATGTCCTGTCATATTTATTTTCTCCTGCCATGAGAGGTTGCTTGGGAGTGCGAGACCTTTTGTCCTCAAGAGAAACAAGCTCGAGACCCAATTTTGTGTACCCTGACCTCGTTGGGGACATGCATTAAGACGATAAGGAACAAACCACTCTGATACCACTTATCCAGGTTTTAGGAGCAGAATGAAATGAATACATATTAAAATATTCTTAACACAAAATAACATAGATACAGTAAAACCGATTTTCTATTCAATAAGGAGAAAGTTGAAATTGTAAAATGCAGCGGAAAACAAGCTTGTTGGAATGGTGGCGGCTTAGCTATGAGAAGAGATGTGACAGTTGTGCTCATTCACAAGAAGAGGGTTACAATGAGTCTCTGAAGGCATTTTTAGAATAAACAAAACTGTCAAAAACCCTAGACATCCAAAAACCTAACCCTGGGAGATGAAGCGCCAAAAGTCATGTGGGCCCCATTTGGGTAAGTTAGTACATCAACTTCTTGAGGTCGTAAGTTTTGCATACGATCTTCATTTTAGGCGCACAATAGCCCGTTGGAAAGGTATAACCGAGAAGAACAAATTTTGATTGATCAAGGTTAGAGCCTTCAGTAGTCACCTCGGCCCCAAATCCCCAAAAAACGTCATTTAGGGCCTCAAAACAGCCTCGGAAGTTTAGAACCCGAAACACTACCAAGGTGGAAAATTGTTTTTCGAGCCAGTGGAATAGATGGGTGGCCACCATTATCCACCTGGATCAATTCTCCCTCCTTAGTAAGCAATGGTCTCCATCGTGTTGAGTTCCCCCATCAGATGAGGAAATTATTGTTGAGTTTGGCCCCGAGTGAGCCACTTGCCTTGGTGCAGGAGTTGCCATGCTTTGAAAACTCGATAAAGCTGGATAATTTGTTGTTGGGTGCCCTTGATCTATGTGTCCACAGTCTAATCATTGGATGCCTATTGCATGCAGTTAGGGTTGAGCACTGTTGGTGTCAACTTCTCTGCTATCTCTAAGGTGTCCACTAATGGTGGGAAATATGGTCTAAGGAGAGACATGTTGAAGACTAGATGCAGACCAAGAAAGGGGGGAATGTTGAGCTCAAAAGAATTGTCACCCACAACCTTGGTGATGCTCGACGTCCCATAACGAAGTGGACGAAGCTTCTGATGGGCCCCTCTAAGGCATTCTTTCTGCAAATGCAACCAAACTTTGTTGCCCACTTGAAACTTATGTGGCACCCTGTGTTGATCATGGTGATGCTTATACTTGGCATTAGACTTCTGTAGAATATCCTGAACCTGTTGGTGGATTTTCTAGATCCGCTCAATGAACCGGGTAGATTTTTCAACTTCTGGTGGAGCAGGGGATGAGTCGGTCTAGGTGGTCGTCAAGGGTAGTGCAACATCCATGGGGCCCAATGGTTGGAATCCCAACCCCACCTAAAAGGGGTTGTGGCCAGTTGAGCTATGTAGGGCTCGGTTGTAGCTATGTTAGACATACGGAAGACTCTCATCCCATGTGTCAGGGTGTTTTGAATTGTACATGCACAGGATATGTACGACCATTTGATTGACGACCTCAAGTTGGCCATCTGTCTGGGGGTGGAAGGCAATGGATTTGGTGAGCTTGGTATCCAGCAGTGACCAAAGGCTTGACCAGAATGAGCTGAGGAATTGACTGTCACGGTCATAGATAATGGTTTGTGAGATCCCAAAATGTACCCATACTCATTCAAAGAAGAGCTTGGCATTGGCTTCTGCTGTGATGTTTTTCTTGCAAGTGGCTAGAATCGACATCTTGGAAAAGCGATCAACAACCACAAAAACACAGTCATTTCCCCTCTTGGTGGATGGGAGGGCCGACATGTAGTCCAATGATATGGATTCCCACGGCCTATTAGGAGTAGACATAGTGGTTTGTAGGACTTGTTTCTTAGTGGTCGGTTTGGCAATAGCACAGGCGATGCAGGACCTGTATAATTGCAGACATATTGTAGAAGCTTCAACCAGTATAAATGTTTCTACAGCACTGCCACTGTCTTTTTGATGCCAAAGTGTCCTGACACCTGACTGTAGTGAGCTTCCCAAATCAGCTTCGCGTGCTCGCTTGATGGAACAAAGAGATGGCCCAGACATCACAACAGCCCGTCCTAGAGATGGAAATTAGCGACCATTGAGTTGGAACCCAACATTTGGTAGGTGATGGAGAAGTCAGGGTCTGTCTCATAGAGGTGGGGCCATTCGGAGTCTCATGGCCACAAGAGTTTAGAACTATGGTGAGTGTCGCGACTGGAAATCAGATGAGGCAGTCAACAACTCGGTCGGTACTTCCTGTTTTATACTTGATGTTGAGGTGGAACTGTTGTAAGTATGTTGACCACTTCTGATGTCCATCATTCTGCAATTTGCCTTGGGTTTGCATGAACTGTAGTGGCTTGTGATTGGTGTGGATGATTGTCTCCTTCCCAAGAATGTAGTGTCTCCACTGGCGACAGAATTGCATAATGGAGTACATTTATTTGTGGTAAGTAGGGTTCTTATGGACAACATTTGATAGTGTCTCACTATGATATGCCATGGAGTGGCCATGTTGAGTGAGAACGACGCCCAGAACATAGTCTGAAGTATCTGTCTCGATCTCAAAGGGATGTTGCATGTCCGGTAATGAAAGTACTAGGGATGAGCATAAACGCTTCTTCAAGTCATCAAAGGCTTGTTGTTGGGACAGGCCCCACACAAATTTTTCCTTACCGCCACCCCTGGTTACTTGGTTGAAGGCCCATGCAATATGAGAGAATCCCAACACCTACCTGCGATAGAAATTGGTGAGGCCAAAGAAGCTCCAAAGTACAGTGAGTGTGGTTGGGGCTGGACAGTCACGGATGACCTAGATCTTGCCTGGATCCACATGCACGCCATGTTGATCAACGATGTATCCTAAGTAATGGACCTTGTCCATGCCGAAGGAGCATTTTTCCAAGTTCGCATATAGTTTGTGTTGTCGCAGGGTGTGCAGAAATTGTTGAATATGTTGCAAGTGTTCCGCACAAGTCTTGTTGTAGATGAGGATGTCATCCAGATACACCGCTACAAAATTATTGGTGAAAGGTCATTTGATATCGTCCACCATCCTCATAAAAGTTGTTGGAGCATTTGTCAAACCAAAGGGCATGACCAACCATTCAAAAAGACCTTCTTTTGACTTGAAGGTAGCCTTCCATACATTTTTATGTTCTATTGAGACCTGGTGGTAGCCAGAATTCAAATCAATATTACTAAATTATTTGGCCCCCATGAGTTGATCAAGGAGGTCGTCGATTCAGGGAATCGGGTACCAGTTTCGGACTGTGATTTTATTCAAGGCATGGTAATCAATGCATAGTCGTTAGGTCCCATCTTTCTTTTGCACCAGCATGATTGAGCTCCCACAAGGCGATGAGATAGGATAGATCTTCCCCTTGTGGAGAAGTTCTTGGATCTTGTAATGATCCCAAGCCATTATGCAAGGATCATCATTGTTTTGGTGTCTTTTTAAAACTTTTTATGAGTGAGGTATTTCGTCAAACACTTTGTTGATCTA
>SNQJ01S0079489.1:15413-33866 GCA_010110895.2 Picea sitchensis | reverse complement strand
ATATTGGGACCAACCAAAATTACAAAAATTATCACATTATTAAACTGAAAAACTAAAAATTATTAGTAAATTATTTTGAATGTTTCAATACCTAGTTTGTGGTCATATTAGAGATAGATAAAGTCAATGAAAGTACTAATAGTATAATGCATATGCAGAAGGAAAAATAAAACCTATATATCAAGTGGTTAATATCAATGCAAAATTTAATGATACAAGACTAAGGAGTAGTAGCATTGCAAGGTAAATATCAACTATTGATGCTTAATGTCCAAGTCTTAACAAATAAATATTAAATTCAACTTAAATATTAGATTAGCATTATGAATAAAGGCTAAAATTTTATGTTTAAGGTGAATGAAAATAATCTTAATTTTTATAGCCAAATTCTACGAATTTATGTCACAACTGAACATATTTACTCACTAACGTTTATGAAAAATCACGTGAAAATGAACACAAAATTAGAGGTGGAACAGATCATGTTTCATAATTGACAAACACATAATAAATGATAGTTTGGTATGCATCTTGTACTTCCATATTACTTGTGTTTGGTGTCTACTAAAGCAACATATCAAACCAAGAAAGGAGGCCCAAATTGAATTTGTACTAGAAGTTGAGATTACTTARCTTAAGTAGCACTAACAAAGGTGATTACTAACTTGTTTTCATGTATAACAAGGGTAGTTGTTGAGAAACAAGTCCATACCAAGAAGGCAAAAATAACATGAGACASATGCATAATTAGCTTGTTATGGTTATAATATCACGTTTAATGAGCTAAAAGTATTAAGTATCCATGTCTCATACKAGGCGTATGCATAATTGTARGCCTAAGAGAACCGRWCTAATTCCTTATGGTTATAATCTCATTGGTTTCCTCCCATACCAAACCTCATACAACTTAAAATCCCAATKACAAAATATAATTCAAAACCCTTTAGCCATGAATATGGATCCTTCAAGTGTTGAATTTCATTGTGTTCAAGTTTATCTTTGAATATCACCGTGTGAAAAGTTTATCATTGAATAYAGGTCTCTTGTATTCTTTAACTGTTGAATTCCGCTAAATGAAGAAWGATATTTGTAATAGGATTTTTGTAATCTAGATTTACTTCTTATTGGTGTTTGACATTATTATTCATGTTTGGTTATCTATAGAATTTGTAATCGGTCTTATATATGGTTCACAAAAGTTTTTTCACTTATCTATGCTATTCTACATGGTATATGTCTTTGTCGTGATGGTTGTCATGTAATCAAGGAACCAATATTTTGTCACAACTTGGTACTATGTATGTACTTCACAATGTATCTTTGCACAATGCAAAGTGGATGTAATACCTTAAGAACAGTCTAATCCCAAAGTGGATGTGCTAAATATTATTATGGGGTAGTGGTACTCTAATATTCAGTCTAATCCTAATGGTCAATAACAATAACATAAATGAAGAAGATTAAAGAGTATTTAATTTAATAATGAGGTTGTAGGAATGCATTACCAAGATAATTATCGGCAAGGCATTATGTACATATTCTACTCATGAGTAAAACAATGTCGTGCAAGTTGTTATAGTTAGTAGCGTGAAAATGATATCACCTTAAGGATAATCAGGCCGCATGTCTAATGGTCAATGCACAGAAGCAACAAAGGGAAATATTAATTAAGGGACGAAGTAATTCATAAAGATCTTTGTATCATACATTTGACCATGTATAGCAACTCTAAGGTGTAGATTAATTCATGCTACATAGTGAGTAAACATACTAGTTACTAATGGTTAAGGTTTATGATGTCTAGTTGGTCCTAACTATGTAACACAATGGATATGTGATTAATAGACCCAACTTCAAGACACCGCATGATAAAGAGTGACTTTTTGTATTCCACTTACTCTAGCTCTGTAATATCCTGATTAGTCTAGTAAATAGTCTGTTAACTTTTGGTCTATATAGAAGTTAATAATTATATATACCCCTTAATTAATAGTTGCATCATATGATACATAGACGTGGAATGGAATACTATAACACTATTTTACAAGAGATAAGTTCTAGTTAGGTATGACTATATAATTGCAAGAGATTATGTGACATGTAGTTGAGTCATTAGTAAGAGCTCCAAGATTTCTTCTATAATAAAATTAATGACTCGAAATTGTATTTCATTATCCTGGTATGTATCCTATTATGTCCCTAGATAAGAGTGATTAGTAATTTAACCTAAGTTAGCTTATTAATTCCATGGTGCATGAGTAAGAGATATTGGTTAACGAGCACGTAAAATGATAGTAATTTATTCAGGCCTTATTAGTACAGTTGTTTACTTTGTAAGACCAATAGAGGAGGTATTCATGTGTCCTATGGGGTAATTACTTGATTGATCCATGTTGGAATAACTATTTGACTAATATATATGAAATAGTATCGTTCATGTTTATTAGCTGGCTAGCTATATGGGTTCAAGCATTATAATATATATGAAATAGTATACTTCAGGTTTATTAACTAGCTAGCTATATGGGTTCAAGCATTATAAGTAAATATAAAATATAAAATGGCTTTACTTTTTCCACACTATATGTTATTATTAATATATTTTTTGCTTTACATTTTACGAGGATATGAGGATATGTTATTATTAATATTATTTTTGGGTTTACGATTCAAGTAGAAATAGTGACTCCACTTGGTTTACATGCATGTTGAATACTCCACATGGTCACCATGCATCACACTCACACTTATATGGGTTTGATCCTCCCTCCCTAGAGATCACTTAGTCACTAGATTCAATGGCCTTGTTCAGAAGCACTCCTTGATTTGAAGCACTCATTGGTATGATTAAGAATTAAGAGTTGGGAATCGATCATTATGTGCAACGATGTGAATGGAATTATTTGGGGTTTGATCAGATAGCTCATAGGAGCTTAGAAGGTGTTTGATTGCATTCAAGGTATGTGAACACAATAGTTTGATAAATGTTGCTTATCCTGGTGCAACTTATCTTGGGTATGTAGTACAATCTCATCTTGGTCTGATACATGTAAGTAAGGGAAAATTTAGCTGAAAATTCCATCGGTTCTAATTTGTTTCCTTTCTTTATGCATTCTTTTCAAGTGAAACACTGAACTTAACTTTTGTTAAATTTTTGTTGTATTGAAAGCAATTCAGTTCTATTGTGGTCACGTGATCTCACCTCATTTCAAGTTATAATCATTCTGTAGGTGTGCGGTGTGACTTTGATTCCAACTTCGAATACTTTGAATTCAATAGACCACACCCACAACATAATTGTGAATACTTTGTATTCAACAAACCACACTCACAACATTTTGTTAATGTTCTGTAACCGAGTGTTTATTTCCTATACTGATAATCTAATATCTCCTTCTTGGATCTTTTATCAGTTTAACCAAAACCATTAGATGGATTTGTATTGAGAATCTAATATCTTGTTTTATGTGGCTCTGTATGACCATTATTATTAGTAACAAAGTAAGAAATGTATAGATATGTTAAACAATAAAATAGTAGAGTAGAATCATTGAGTTCTATGTTCAAAGAGATATGATTAATGATACACATGTCTCAACAAAGTTGATGATAGTGATATGAAAACTAAACACATGCCATTCACAAATTCAACTACATTCTTTTATTGTCATGAATTTGTCATCATCTCTAGATTTCTCTGATATTGTTGTTGGTCGATTGGAGAAAATTGGATTTATATGAAGGGGCAAAACATAGAGTASCRAGATGTAACAAAACTTCCCTGTCATGAACCCACTTCATTGTGCATCGTTTAAGGAGATGAAAAATAAAATAATTGTTTTGAGTATAATATAAGAAATGTCTGTATCATCCAACAAAATTTAAGTTGAAATGTACATCACATCATCCAACAAAATATTCTAGTTCTTGCAGCTCAAGTAAGTGATATTTCACTCTCCATTGTTTCATAATCTTTGAAAATATGACTAGAATAATGTAGAAAATATTGAGGACCACATATGTTATCGTTAGCAATGAACATAGGCCTCATATAAAATACATGAATCTTTTATCATTTATATAATTATGCCAGCCATTCTTTTGTCACCTTCTTACGCCTTTCAGATCCTCACACCTCAAGTAGTTGTTGGTATAACATGATATGAATACTTTAATGTAAGGTATTTTATTATCTTCTTTCCGGGATAAAAGGATTGAGGTTCTTGATGCAGTTCCTGATGCTCGTAATAGAGAGGAAGATTCAAATGTTCGAGGTGAAGAGTCTCGACCAACTTCTCTAGTCCAACCATTGAGAATGATAGATAGAAGCTGAGCGAACCAGAGTGGAGTTCTGAGAGTGGTACCCATAAGTAAGCACCCGGAAGAGATAGCACGACCTACCCTCAATAAATAAATTGTTAACCCTTCCCAACAACCTCATAATTAACACAACTAGGAAGTATTTCAAAGGTTCTCAAATAGGTCTGCCTAGAATGCAATGCCCCCCTTAAAATTCCAGTGCTTCTTGAGAAGATTTTTGGTGATTTCAAGAGTAGGAAACCTCTGCGAATGAAAATGGGAATAATTTGTGCTTCCGAAGAGTATCTAAAAACACAAGAAACTATAGTTGGTAAATTGCATGGGATATTTCTATAAGAGATCCTAGTTTGTAAAAGAGAGAAGCCCCAGAATGTTACAGGTTGGGTACAATTGTTAGAGAAACAAAAAATCGTCTCATTAGAGGAACAAGGGACCAAGTCAAGCACTACCACTTACGTTATCGTTAGAAATGAACATATTCCTCAAATGAAATACATGAAGCATTTCTCATTTATATAATTATCCCAACCATTCTTTTGCCATCTTCCTACTCTTGTCTGATCCTCTGTTTCTGCACTTCAAATTGTTTGGATTTGAATGTATTTTTCAATCTCCTCACAATTAAATTTTCTTACTTTATCTTCAAGTTCTTTTTGTACATTTATTTAACCCTTTCCCCTTCAAATTTCAGCGCTTCTTGAGAATATTTTTGGTGATTTCAGGAGTGTGTCGAGTCAATAAGAGTGTTATGACATAAATAGAAACATGAAAAAAATAGAAACATATAGAATGTGGGTCCCTTATAACAAAAAAATAAATTTCATTCTTGAGATTTGCTATTTCAAAATCAAACTCGTAGTCAATAAGAGTGCTATGACAAAAATATAAACATATAGAATGTGGGTGCTTTATAACAAAAAATAACATTTCATCCTTGAGCTTTCCTAGTTCAAAATCAAACTTGTACTGATAAAAACATAACTTTCAATTCAATTGAATAAACCATTCTAAACGAGATATGGCCATATGTGTGACAGAGGATATGCAGGAAAATAACTCACAACATATTACTATAATTTTCAACCAGATTCGTGTATACACATAATCATGGACATGCATGGACATATACTCTACATAAACATAAAAACCATGTCCAATGCCATGTATGCCTTCCCAACCCTCCCTCTAACACACATAGATGAAGGGTTATGAAAATTATCAATAGGAAATCCATTTTTACAAGATGGAGATCCACAGTCACAAATTTGAAGGCATATGAAAACATGAACAAAATATGACAAGACATGGACATAAAAAAATAACATATTCATGGATATCAGAGATGTTGAATAAATCACAACAAAAAATCAATTATAGAGAGAAAATCAATGTGAGTTTTGAAGCTTGAAGTTACTTAAAAATTACAGAAGCAACCCACTTGAGAATTCTAAGAGAAACACTGCTCAAGCAACATGTAACATTGCTCAAAATCCTCCTGAGATTCATATATAGCAAGAAAGAAATGAACTCCTCGGTGTTGTTGTTAAAGAATAGTAAAATACCACCGTTCAAACAAAGATCACAACACCTGTGAAGTTGCTGCCACGCGGAGATGTACCTAACACATATTAGATATGGACTATGCATAGGAAAAAATTTAATGTTAGGGAAGTAATGCTAACCTGAAAGTTATCATTACTTCATCTTGTACCATGTTTCTTAAGTTTAAGTTCAAACTAGGTAAAGTACGTGAAATTTTATCCTAACTTTTCCTCGATATGAGGCCAAACTCAAAACTTACAATAAAATATCAAATGCAAGTCCAAAAATTTAGGAATTTGCAAAAACTTTAGGTTAAATTCTTGGTTTCTGTGCAAGATTAATAGACGAGTATAGGGATTTGCATAGAATTTGTTGTGTTCTTTGAGAAAGTGTGCATCACTTCCTTAACAATTTATAATATTAAAGCATTGATTTGAGCATCAATTTAACAAAGAATGAATATGTCTAAGTGATGAATTGTTTCTCGAAAAATATAATGACCTAACATTTGCAACCAAGAAAAAATTTCTTATGTTCAAGTGTTTTTTATAAAATTCTAGCTTAAAATTGTTGGTTCTCACTATTTTTCATTTCTTAATGTATTCTATACAACAATAAAACCTATCAACCATGCATTTTTTCAAAATATGTATTAATAAGTTGTTGAAATATTATAATTACTCCTGCAAGTCAATGTTTTAGTTGTAGAAATCTCTAGAAGAGATGAGTTCTCGATATTGACTTTGTCTATTATTAGTAAACCTAGTTCTATATAGTTCTTTTTTATATCTTTCTTGAGAGTTATCCTAGGTTTCCCTAGAATAAATTATGTGTGTTTGTGTGTGTGTATTGAATCAATGAATCGTCGCCTTTTGGGTTGATCATCTTATTGGTTGAGTTGTAACTCATTCTTTTGTCCATTTGTATGTTTATTCATGTGTTAATACAACTGTAGTTGCTAGTAATTTTATTCTCCCTCTATCAAAGTGGCATTAGAGAGAGATTGAAGTATCCAAGTAGGTTGAGAAGGTCTAGTGGCACACCTCCTTTATCAAAGGCTCGGGTTGTGTATTAAAAAAAATGTCCAAGTTAAGGGACAATAGCCCAGAGATAAGAAAGATTCAAGTTTGAGCTTCATATCTAGTAGGCTATGCCATTTCTAAGTTCAAATTCCATAGGAACATTTTTGGTGTGTTTGAAGTGAGGAAACAAGTCCAAGGTTAAATTTGATTTTAGTTGGGCTATGTTTCCAATCCATGATTGAAGGCTCAAWTTTTTTTCTTCAATAGAGAAAAGTCTCGACMAACAAGATTACCCATCTACTCCTAGGATCACAAAATAAGTGAAATATTGTTGTTTGACATGGAAATCAGAGTGAAMTCTATTGTTTTGAAYGACATTTGTGTGTTATTTTTTAGATAAACTKGCACAATCAAGATTTTTGTGGCAATTAGAGCAGTGACAACTCTTGATATTAGTGGTATCCGAGTCTAATTTTTTTTTTTTGAATGTTGTGAAGTAAAAACTATGGGAGGAAGCAACAAAAGATCCACCTAGGTCATTTCCAAGTTAAAAACTAAAGAGGGCGATGAATATATATATATATATATATATATATAATCATTTTTATGCTCCATTTTAAATATTTAGAAAAGGGTAGAGTAAGGGAATCGATATACTTAAAAAGAGGGTGACAGAGTATCAAAAAAGGAAAAAGGTAGAAAAGAAAGAGATAAATAAAGAGAGAGAAGTAGTTATGGTGTGGAGTAATAGACTCACATAGCCATAGTCTTTGTTTTTCACAAGCAAAGGTAGAAACTACAAAAGATGAAAATTGTACTGACAACATATTTAGAGGTATGGGATTGACAATTAGTTGTGAATTTGAATATGAAAATGATCATCTCATATAAAACAAGAAGGATGATGTAGAAGAATTTTCTCTCATTCAACAAGGCCTGGATGAGAGCATTATTCCCAAAATTGCAGCAACAACTAGGTCCAAAGAGGTTTGGGATATTATGGAGATGGAATATAGTGAAAGAGGGAGTAACATCGATCAACATAATTTTGAGTCATAATGTGTTTCATTTTTTGATGTAGTGATTATTTTTTACATTAAAAAAATAAACAAGACATGAAGATTGAAGTTGTCTTGAACACTACAAAGAAGTTTTTTTGCAGAAATTGTAGAAGAAAAAGATGACTTTGCATGAGATGCAGGGCATAAGAATGGTGAATAATGTGAATCCCACAGTGTATATACACATGTGTATGATGAAATTGAAATTTAAGATGAAAATAGAACTACCTTCACAACAATAAAAAAATGTGAAGACAATCTAGCAATGGAACTTGTTGAAGACATGAATGACGTTGCAGAATGTTGAATTTGATTATGATGATGAATTACCATTTCTTGGGGGGTGTCTTGCAAGTACCAAGTATGATGGATATGAAAGTGGGTATGAAAAATCTACCATAAGTACAGTAGAAGGAATATAAAAAATGAAGGAAACCATAGGAGTTGTTCAATATTTTGCGCCAGTGGAAGAGGAGATGAAATAAGATGAATATGTTTTTTATCTTATACTGTTTGACATAAAGTTCCAATCAATAGTATATGAAGTACAATAATATGAAAAATAATACAAAGAATATGCATAAATATTGAAGAAGGAGACCACCTTAAAGTTGGAGATGAAGAAGAAGAAAATGTATAAAGAATAAAAATTTCGAGCAAAAGGAAGAAAAAATGTATAGAGCATAGAGCTAAGGATAAGCTACATCAACATGTATAATTAGAGGTAAAACAAGTTTTTTTTTTAATGATCTCAAGTGTAGTAAGTCTAGATGAGATATAGACATAGATGCCTAAGCCACCATATTATGAATTTTGTAAGGATTGTAAGCCCATAGGAACATTTTTAAATATAAAGTTATAATGGTTAGTGTTATAATTGTTAGCGGTTGTAATTAAGATGGAGTGTTGGAATATTGTAATTAATCCCTCTTATTAATGTTTTAGTTGTAGAAAGCTCTAGAGAAGATGATTTGTGAAGATTGACTTTGTCTATTATTAGTAAACCTAATTTTAGATAGTTCTTCTCTAGATGTTTCTTGACATTTATCCTAGTTTTACCTAGAAGAAACTATATATATATATATATATATATATATATATATATATATATATATTGAATCAATGAATTATCATATTTTCGATTGATCATCTTATTGGTTTAGTCACGAATTATTGGTTTAGTCAAGAATCATTCTTTTGTTCATTTGTATATTTATTCATGATAAAAGTGATTTAACAACCCTAGACATTGAAGACACCATATAATACATAATGGTATCACCTAGGGCTATGGGAGGAATTAAGCATAAGAAAAAATATATCTTGGGACAACATTGTAAGCATTTAGAAAAAAACAAGCACCCATAGTGATTTTTTGTTTGCAGAGCAATAGGGAGAACAATCACTTAACTTATATCCCTAGATGAAATGAACCAAGTGATGCACTAGGAATTAGAGAAAAGTATCTCCCTTGAGCCACTTTAGAAGATACAAAAAAACCGCCAAGTGAAAAAAGACCAGATATGGAACATATGGTCATTTCAACTAAAAATCCTAGCAAGGACATATAGAAACTTTGTTAGATGCATGCCAAAATAAAATGAAATGGGATATTTTTTTAACATGAAATAAGGCATAGATAGGTTCCTTATCCTCGAGTGTAAATATGGCTAGAAATTTGAACACAAAACCAAACTAGCGAGGAACTAAAAAACCTGAGACGAAAATGTAGTGGCTCACACAAATGGGAGAATTTATTTTCACCAACTGAATAATACCCAATAGTAAGGAAAAACCATACAAAAATTCAAAAACCCCAAGAATGTTAAATGAATAGAGAATGGGGAAATTTATTTTCACCAATTGAAAATAAATTCAACACTAAAAATTAAATTCAACAACCATGTGAAACCATTAAACATTTGAAACCAAACCGATATTAAAGCATCAACCACATGCACCAAGATGTAAAAGGGACCATGGTATGTGAATGCAARGTTGTTTAAAACCCTAGGAAGCATCCAAACACAAGAGCACACAAAAGAAGAATGATWAATTAACAAAAGAWAACCGAGAAATAGAAACCAAACCAAAAAAAAAACAAGCACCAAATACGTCCATGAAAATAGAGCAAAGAGAAAGATATGTCAATATACAAAACTTTAGTAAACTCTCTAAAAAAAGCTATATTGCTCCTCATCCAAAAAAAATAAAATAATAATAATTATTAATAATACTAATAATAAAGAAAAATGATGATAATAATAATGAGTACTCGTAATTATTAATTACAACCAAAACTACTCATTATCAATAATTATTACTATCCATAGCTACCGAATTTTTGATAGATTAAATTTTTTAAAACTTTAGATTCACTTTTTATTTAAGACCTACTAATCTTAGACCAAAGATTCCCTATACGCATGGACTAATAATATGTATTCACACAAAGGGTTGATAAGTTTTTGTTGGGAAGTGGAAGAAAAACAAAGCATAAAATTGTGAAAATCAAAGCAAACACAAAACAACAACAATCACACAATTGACACAGTGATTTATGTGGAAATTCAATATGGGAAAAACCATGGGGTAATAATATTCGGTATTCTTATTATTCAAGGGACAATTACAATAGTCAACACAGACATACAACCATCATCTCCTCACAAACACATTGTACTCCACAGTATTGTGTGTTGCTCACACACTCTACACACATTGCACCCTCAACTCTATGGGTATGCTCCTATATATAGAATCTCTCAAATAATTAGACTAATTGATTATAATTAGATTCACTAGAGTTACTCAATTTGTTCATAGAAGAGTGCATGCATGGACATTCCTAATATAGATGCATACATGTGCATGTGACCACATGGGAAATTCGTTGGCATGTTTCCAAAAATCTCCATCTTGACAACATTTTACCTGATATATCATGCCCTTAATTCATCACCTTTTATGTAAGCCAAGAGAAACCAAACACCATCACAGCTCTGCAACTTCTCTAGCAATACCGTTACATGAACATGCCTACACGATTCACTTCAATATGGACCATTCTCCCTCCGTCAGTGACTTGTCTAATAAATTGATGCACTTGTCCCATTTTTATATGTTGGACCTTTAGTCAAATGCACAACACTTTGACCACTACAAACACCACATCATGTACATGTCCAAACTTACCCAATAGATCCTTTCATCCTTACAAGACATAACCTGAGGTAGATCTCCTCTCGTCCAAATATCATGAATCATAACCAAAGACTAAATCATTGCAACTGTTGTAGGTGATCATTGTGCTTCCATGTTTGAATCATCCATTTCCATGCTCTTCACCTAGTTTTTCCATGTGTCTACAGACAAAACCAATTGCATGTGAAACACTCACCATTTCCCCTCGCAATCATCAAACTTCCTACTAGCACATAATACTTGAGACATATAACCCTTTTCTTCTTCATCAGTTAGGACATGAACCTGAAGAGAACTAGCAATGGAAATCCAAAGAGATTTTACCGGTTTCACATTATTCATAACAAATTTCCTTGGTATCTTCACCACATACTTCTGTTGTGATAATCAAGCTTACCATTATTCTCATCTTTGTGTATTTACATGCCCAAGATTTAGTTGCTTGCAAAAAACATAAACATATAACACCGAGATAATGAATATACCATAAACACAATGGATATACTCACTTCTTGTAAAATTTGGCTGCGCCATGAAGGAATCAAGCATCTTGTACCATTTGTATGGAATGATTTAGGCCATGCAATGATTCTTGGGTTTGTAAACAAATATTTTGTTGCGATTATGAAATAATCTTTATGGTTGTTTAAATACATCCTTGTCAAAACAAAATCGTGGCAAAAAGCAGTTTAACATCTAAATTGTATAACACAACTAATGCTAACTTACAACATGAAGATAGAAACAAGATTTTTAACAAGGCGGTGAAAAACTTAAAATCAATACCTTCAAATACCCTTCTACTTTCAGGAGTCATGCTTTGGACCTTTCATCTTTTTCTATATTTTAATTTAAAAAATGAGATTCATCCAAACACTACATCTTTGTCCATGGTGATTATGTGGGTAGTAGGATCCCATACTCTCGAGCCCTTAATATCATCACTTCTCTCCGGGTCTTACATAGAATGTTGATAAAAAAAATAAAGCATCACAATGAATAATTTCACATTTTGAGTAATTACCAAATGACATATTACGTTACCTCTTCTTGAATCTTCCTGTCTTTTGCAACCAATGGTTACTGAGTTACCAGATAGCACAAACGCTTATGTCCACAACTATTGTTGCAACTTGGCATTTATGAACATGCCTATTCGATCCTTTCACTTTTAATGCACCAGTTCCATGTATATAGACCTACCTTCATCGCCTATTCTCAAACACTTGATTGACCACCCTATCTAACCTAGACGCACCCGACCAAATGCAGTAAGCTTTCAGCCAGCTTACTTGGGGCCCAGTGACAATGGGTTCACCAAATAGCACATAGGCTTCATTACATGCAATCCATGGGCACAATACTATAGGCTACCCAAAGAACATAGCCCCGAAAAACCACATCCTTTGACCTAAAAAATCGGATTTAACTCATTAACTCTTTCTTCAGGTCAAGGTTAACCCAACATACGCTTACATATTTAATCTACCTAAATCTATATTTATACTTTTCATAGGTGACCAGATAAACCGGGGTACACATACCTATCGAGGTCATTTACATGCAATTAATAAATTTTACAACTCAAAAAGCCAATGCATTTGTTTTTATTTTTGTTCAACCAAATCTTACATTGTAATCTTCCATAGCTCACAATTCTTGCAACACCTTATAAAACCAAGCTTTTAACATAGAGGAACAATCTTATATATTTCAAGGTGGAACTCTAAAATGTTGGTAAAAAGCTTAAAACAAAAACCACCGTCTTTAATATATTTTCCTTGAAACCTTTACAATCCTCCGTTTATAATAATGTATAAAAGTTCCACCTCTTTAGAAAGTATAGCATCCACCTATTCGATCCTCTTATTATAATGTATAAAAAGAAAGTCGTTTTCTTTAAGGCTATTCGTCACAAAATATAAAAAAGTTCACCCTTTATAATAATATGTATAAAAAAGTTCACCTCTTTAAATATTATAACATCCACCTATTCCTCCTCTTATAATGTATCCAAAGAAAGTCGTTTTCTTTAAGGCGATTCTTCACAAAATATATCAAATATATCATGTGCATACCACAAAAAAACAAAACCGCTTTCATACCTCTCGTGCATGTAAACTCCAATTTAAAATAGTTTCGACTATTATCTCTACCTCCGCCTCCGCCTCCACGAAATGTATGTTAATAGTTTTTTCATAATAACTTTCACAATAATTGCAAGTAGATGGGAGATAATCCTAAGAGAAAAACATGGAGTTTTAAAAAAATTGACTAATAATTGTATACGTGTTTTCTTATTTGTTTGAATGGAAAATTAAAAGATATTCCTTCTATGTAATATGTAATATTGGCATTTTTTTATCCACACTTTCATGTAATAGATAAAGATTATTTGTAATTTATATATCATGCTTTATGTGATAATTTTTTTTTTTACTTATTATTTTTATTTATTTAATTTATATATATATTACCATTAATATATATAAAGTGTATTTACATAAAGATTTACTATAAAATAAAATTTTGGAATCACATACTATAAATATATAAAATTATGGAAAATTTTAAGGTTCATTTTTATATCAAAGAGGCAATTTTGTTTTCTTGTGTCCTTTTAGTTGCAAAATAAAGTATTCAGTAAATATTTTGTAAAAATTATTCAAATTTCTAATGATTTTATCTAGTTTCTAAATTTTTTTTGTGATCTTTAGAATAAAACAAATTTATCCTATAAAATTTGGATGGATGTTTAAAAAAACAATTTAAATCGATGAATCTTTTTGGGAAAAACATGGAAAATTATCCACAAGAAAAATTATGCCAAATTTTCACCTGAGACTTACATTGTTTTCTTCTATGGGTTATCTCGACCTCCCCATAAATATCTCTTAACTATTGAAATGTCTAAAATGTCTTCAGGTTCCTCTCTACCAACTATGTCTACATGTGTATATGTTTATAGATTTGAATTACCACAATCAAGTTTATAAGAAAGAATTATTATTTGTGTGCACTAAAATATAAACCTAAAATATAGATACTTTTTCATTTCATGCATTATAGAAATTTTTTTTTAATTCAAAATATATTTAATGAATTTCCTTAAATAGCAAAAAAACTTTCATAGCTCTAGTAAACACCCATGTTAATGCAGTATAGATATATTGAATCCATAACACATTTCCTTAAAATAACAAAAACTTACTCTAATTTCTAATCAACTTTTGGTAAATACAATATGATATATTAACGCTTAATGCATTTGTTAAATGAAAAAAACAACTTGCATGTTCTAATCAAAACCATGTTAATAAAGTATGATATATTGAACCCCTTAAGGTGATTTTCTATTAAATATATTGCATACCCATGAATTACATATTTTGACTTAATTTATGTAGTTAATTTTTGTTATTGTTGAGGTTAAATCTATGATAACTAGAGGTATAGAAAATTCAATCAACTGCACCTATTGCTTTTGTCAGTCATATAGTTTTCACAAAATCCTTTTCTATACTTGAGGGGTATATTAATTTCTTTTTCCTACCATGTTGCTTCATGTTGTTTATGATACTTGAGAGTATAGAAAATTCCAAGCAACTACTATTAAAATAATGTTGTAATTTGGGAAATAACAATTATTTTACTAAAAGGGCCCAGTTTTCATAAATTTATGTTAATCATGTTGTTTTTCCTATCAAAATCACCATTTTTTATAAGGGTATTTTTTTTGAAATTTTAATATTTCATATAATGTTTTATCACATTATTTTTCTTTTTCATATTAATTATCATGGAAGATTTTTTCATTTTTTAAATAAAAATTGAGTTCAAAATATTACATTACAGAAGGATTTTTAATTTCATTTTTTATTTTGTTTTATTTTTGTTATTCTTTTCATATAATATTCACCATATTACATATGTATTATTTTTCCCAATATACATTGTGTCAAATAAATGAGTGTTCATAATCTTTTAGATAGTTTCTTATTGAATTACTCTTTGGATAAAAAAATTGGAAATATTCATGTTAATATATAATAGCTAAAAATATCAAATTTAATATTTACTTATATAAATGCTTAATTAAATAATTTGTTTCCATGTATTGAAATTTCTAAATGAAACAATAAAGTTGACAAACATAATTAGAAATGGATTGAAAGAGTTATGCAAAGAGATATCATTTTATTCTCATGAAGATAATTGACACAATGGTGTTGATCCCATTTTATATCATTGGCAAGGTAGTTGTGATATCATTACAATATGATTTTATTATATTATTGAAGTATTTTACTTTAACACCTTCTCTTAAAAAAAAATTTTAAAAATTGACAACTAAACATTAGGGCAACTTCTTAAGTAGCTTTCTAAAAAATGGTTCTTAGGGGAAATGGTTCTTAGTTAAAATTGAGAGCTAGCTTTTTCTTTAAAAATTGTTCTTAAAATGGTTCTTGGATTAGAGTGAGAACTCCATAAAGTTGCATAGTAAAACCTTGTAAATTAGCTAATACTGTGAATTTTTTATTTGCAAACCTTCCCAAACTTTAAAATTATAGATTTCCTAAATTATTGAACAACCATCCATATTTAAATACACCATGTGTTAAATTTCTAAATAAACAATAAAGTTGACAAACATAATTAGAAATGGATTGAAAGAGTTATGCAAAGAGATATCATTTTATTCTCATGAAGATAATTGACACAATGGTGTTGATCCCATTTTATATCATTGGCAAAGTAGTTGTGATATCATTACAATATGATTTTATTATATTATTGAAGTATTTTACTTTAACACCTTCTCTTAAAAAAAATTTTAAAAAAAATTGACAACTAAACATTAAAGGTAAGCTTCTTAAGTAGCTTTTTCTAAAAATGGTTCTTGGAAATGGTTCTTGGATTAGGTAGAGCTAGCTTTTCTTTAAAAATTGTTCTTGGAAATGGTTCTTGGATTAGGTAGAGCTCCATAAAGTTGCATAGTAAACCTTGTAAAATTGTAGCTATTCTGTGAATTTTTTTATTTCCAAACCTTCCCAAACTTTAAAATTATAGATTTCCTAAATTATTGAACAACCATCCATATTTAAATACATCTGTAGTGCTCCATGATAAGATATACGTCTACATTAGATCATTTCTTGTTTTTAAAGTGTAAGATTTTGTAAACATGAAAACCTCCTCTTTTTCATAATCATCTTTTTCAAACATATTTAAAGGATTAAAGATTATCTACTACAAATCTTTCTTGAAATAATTTTTGAAATAAAGGAAAGCAAATGAAAGCTATATATCTTCCTCATTTTCTTTCTTGAAATATAATTTTTGAAATAAAGCTCCATGATAAGCTATACGTCTACATTAGACCATTTCTTGTTTTTAAAGTGTAAGATTTTGTAAACATGAAAACCTCCTCTTTTTCATAATCATCTTTTTCAAACATATTTAAGGGATTAAAGATTATCTACTACAAATCTTTCTTGAAATAATTTTTGAAATAAAGGAAAGCAAATGAAAGCTATATATCTTCCTCATTTTCTTTCTTGAAATATAATTTTTGAAATAAAGGAAAGCAAATGAAAGCTATATATCTTCCTCATTTTCTTTTGATAATTAAATATCTCTCTATGTATGGTCAAGTGATTTTTATAACCTAATACATATCTCTATTTTTACTATGAAAAAACCTTTCAGAAATATATATTTCTCCACAGTACATAAATTAAAAAATATTTAAATAAAATAAAATAAAAATCTTCATTATGACTTGTCTTTTGTGTTTTGAAAACTTTAGAAATTTATTGTTATCTCCATCAAATTTCTTAGATATATCAAAATAAAATACCTTTATATAATTTTTTGGGTGAGTACTAACTCGATTTGTCATGAATAGAGTGTGCTTTTTTTTTTTCTGTATATTTAATGTTTTTAATGGTGCATTTTTATGTAGATAGTTATACACCAATTAGAAACTACCAAAATTAATGAGATTTTAATGAAAGATAAGATTTTAATAAATGAAAGGTTGATTTCAAACATTAACATCTATACATCACAAAATGTATCTTTTCCTCGTTAATATGAGTGATTAAGGTAATTAACATAACCACGATTTTTCACTTTAGATTTAGGTGTTTTAGTACCTCTAATTTTTTTAACTACATGTAGGTTTTGTTTATTTCAATGCTTTTTAACTACATGTAGGTTTTGTTTATTTCAGTTTTTTTTTACTAGTGTTGTCCTCTTCCCTTAGCAGGTGTCGCTTCATCAATGGGGCGTCGTGGGTGACTAGAGCACCTAGAGCTCCTCCTTTCCAAGTTGTTCCTGCAGCAAAGTGGATGATTGGGCATCGTCCGCTCCACCTTTTTACCAATGTGTTTTTAATATGAATATCATTTAGATATATGAATATCATCTAAATTTAAAAGAATCATGAATTATTACTTGTTGTACATGTCATAAGTTAGATATATGAATATCATTCATATTTAAAATAATAATGAGTTTTTACTTACCTGCTCTTCATGCCGCCACATACCAGTTGTGCGTGTGTATTCATATTATTTTTAATAAACTTAAGCAAAATGTTAGATTTCCTTGTGCGTTTTTAGTCCATGGCTCATTATTTTACCTTTATCTTTACCACTCCCATGCTTTTTCGTGTCATTTCCTTTTTAAGTGGTGGGAGTTTTTGCCAAGTCTCGGTCTCACGTCTATGTAAACAAACATTAGCCATTTTTTCCCTCTTCATTTATGTGTGGTTGTAGACATGGATGGCACGAAGCATATAGGCCATATAGGAGCACATTGAAGCAAGACAAAAGACTAGTTAATGGAACAATCTTAAAGGATCAACATCAATAGTGTAGCAAGTTATGCAATCATGTTAGAAAATATTGTTGATCTTCTTTTCTCTATTAAATTTCATCATTTGATTTGGATTTTTAATTAAATATGTTTATTTATTTATATATATTTTTGATTTTAGTGATTTTTATATTCCTCTTTGTTTATTAAAATTGTAATAACCAAATTATTATCCCTCCAAAACCCTAACCCTAATCTTCCCTCTTTACAATATATTGTGCATGGTCATTAACACCCTTTTCAAAATAAAGTTCGTGACCAATAAAACCCCTTTTAAACTAAAGTTCGTTTTAAAATAAGGTTCGTATTGGACCCTTTTCAAAATAAAGTTCGTGACCAATAAAACCCCTTTTAAAATAAAATTCGTTTTAAAATAAGGTTCGTATTGGACCAATAAAGCTCGTATATATACAATATTCATT
>SNQJ01S0079488.1:24919-54569 GCA_010110895.2 Picea sitchensis | reverse complement strand
TGAATTTCCTGTGTACATGCATAAATTTGATTTCATCAAACTTCTCTTTTAGACTCCTGATTTGTTCTTTCCAAGTGTTTAAATATAACATGTTTAGATTTTATTTATCATTAATCCAATTAATGGCCACCTTGGAATATCCATCTACTGTCATCTTGCTTATGGATAATCTAGAAGAAAAGTGTAGGAGGCCCCATAGCCCCATAATTTCTTCTTTCATATTGTTTCCTTTACCACCTGCAAAGTGGGCCCTGTAAAAGTGATCTGAATTAATTTTAAGAAAGATACCTACGCCATAAATATCATCAACAACTGCACCATCAAAGAATCCTTGGATTATTGTCAAAGAAGACTGGATTAAGTATGTAATCAATTTTGTCATCTTCCCTTGTCCCATTGTGTTCATTAATTGAGAGCAAGATTTTTGTGACTATTCTGGAATCCTCTCCGTGCCAATTCTCAAATAATATTTTATTCCTGTACTTCCAAATTCCCCTAATTACCAGAAAGGGAATATGTCTCATCTTTGGGTATTTAGTGAACCATTGAAGCAAATTATCTTCTAAAGAGGAACACCTCTAATATTTTGGTATTTTGAGAAAGCTTAAGAATTATTTCCAAATGGAATGTGTAGTTTCAAAATGAATAAAGATATGAGAAGTTGTCTCTTCATCATTGAGACAAAGACTACATACTGAAGGTCCAATGCCACCCCTTTTCTTATAATTTTCACCAGTAAGAATATAGTTCTTCAGGCATAACCACATGAAGCAAATAATTTTACTTGGAATATTAAATTTCCAAATTGACTTAAACCACCATCTATTTCCATCCATGTGGTTAATGGAAGAAATGGAATGATATGCTAAATTAGCAATTACAAATCCCATAGCCCTGTTCCAAGATCAGACAATCTTATCCTTTGAATTATTAAGAGAGATTCCACTGCTTTTCATATTAAAATGAAGTTGCTCCACTCTGTAGCCAAGTCCCCTGATAGTCCAAGGTGATTAACCTCAATCCATCTTTGATTAGTACCCGCCTCAACTGGAATGGTTGCCTGTGTTAATGTGAAAATATGTAGGTTGTTAAGGTGATGAATTAAGGACCCTGAGAGTCTATACAATGCATTATCTCCTATGAAAGGGTCCATCCCAATAATGACTTGTTTACCACACCCTATTAGCCAAGCCAACCATCCCTTAATAATATGCATAGAAGCCATAATTTTTTCTAGATAATAGAGGCAGCCGAGAACTTACAATCGTCTTTGTGTAGCCAAGAAGTCAGATCAATTCATTTTAAGTATTTTTTTTTAAGGAACATACTCCACAGACCTTTTCCAAATAGACCTCTCTAGCAAGATTTGATAGCCAAAGATTGGGAAAACCAAAATATATTCTGTATACCCCATCCACCATTTTCCTTTAGTCTGGCTATGTTTTTCCATTTGGTTAAGTAAAAGCATATATTTTTATTAGCTCCTCTGTTTTTCCATTTGGTTAAGTAAAAGCCTATATTTTTATTAGCTCCTCTCCATAAGAAATTAGCAATGAGCTGTTGAATCTTGTGTAGAATAGTTGAAGGAATATTAACTAAACTAATCCAATACACGGGGAGGCTTTGAAGCACCGATTTTGCTAAAACAAGTCTTCCTCCTAATTAGAGCCAACAAAAGGACCAATTACCAATTCTCTTCTCAACCTTTTGTACCATCCAATTCCAATCCGCCACCATGTAGCTGTTTGGTTTTAAATAAAAACCTAGATATTTCATACCTTTCTCAATGTTGATAAACTGTATATTGAATGTTGCCTGTATCCTTTGTTCCATACTGGGATCTATATTCTGTGCAAGAAAGCATAATTTTTGACAGTTAACATCCATACCAAAGACAAGACAAAAACTAGTTAAGATAGTTTGGAACTCCATCCAGTCTTCAAATTTACCAATACCTTAAATTAGAACATTGTCAACAAAGAGAAGATGTGAGATTATAGTTTTTGTAGCCACTTTGAGTCCATGAAAAGACTAGTCTTCCACAACCTTCTTCAATAATCTACTTAAACACTCAACAACCAATAGGAATAACAGGGGGGAAAGAGGGAAGCCCTCACATAGCCCTCGATAACTCTTAAAGAAATCTACCGGGTATCCATTTATTAAAATTGCCATGTTAACAGAAGTTACAAAAGCCATAATCCATTGGGTAACCTCCCATTTTAACTCGATCTGGATTAATAACATTCTTAGAAATTGCCATCTCAGCTTATCATATGCTTTCTTCAAGTCCAACTTTAGAATAATTGAGCTTAACTTCTTAGACTTAGCAGTATGGAAACACTCTTGTGCTATCCCCACAACATCAAAGATTAGACAATCTTTAAGGAAACCAAACTATTCATAGGATATACACGATGCCAATTTTTCTTTCATGCGCGTGGAAATGATTTTAGAAATGACTTTATATACAAAGTTACAGAGGGAAATTGGTTTGAAATCATGAACGGAGTCTTGTTTGATTACCTTGGGTATAAGAGCAAAGAAATTTGCATTGAGTGCACTTGGTATAAAGCATGTACACCTATATTCCTCAACACCCTTGTGTAGATCCTCCCCCAATATTTCAAAAAAACCCTGAAAGAGTTCCTGAGTCCACCCATTCGGGCCTAGGCTTTTATCTTTTGGAATTTTGTTAATAGTTTCCTTTACTTCTTCTAAAGTGATAGATTTTCCTATCTCATCACTTTCTGAATCATTAAAAAACTTGGGCGGATTCTTAAGTACTTTGATTTGATTACAAGATTCCTTTGCCTCTATCGCACTGCATTGTTCTTTATATGTTTATATGCGACCTATTTAATCTCATTATCTGTTGTTTTGAGAACTCCAACATCAACAACTATATCCCATATTGTATTTTGTGATCTTCTTTGAGAGGCAAACTTATGAAAAAATTTAGTATTCTTATCACCTTTATCAAGACAGATTTCCCGACTTTTGAGCCTCCAAGTGGATTCTTCTATAGAAAGTAACTTATCCTTCCTTTGTTTTAGCGTCCTTAGGATATCCAACTCTTATTGTACAAACACCTGTGACGGGAAAATCTAAAAAATCTCTAGCAATGTTTCCTCAATAAGGTGGAGTTCTGAGTTTATTTGATTTTTTTTATTCCTCTACCAGAGTACCACAACTCTCTTTAAGTTCTTMAATTTTGTACACAACAGTTGAATAGAAGAAAAATATGACCAATTATCCATCGACTACCACGTATTCTTAATAAGAGAGGAAAACCCCGGATCAGAGATCCAGGTGTTGTTGAATTTAAAGGGAGGAGTAACTTTATGGGTGGAATTCTCCAATTGTATGCAAATCGGATTATGATACGAAATGGTAGAATTAATGATCCAATATCTAATCTTTCTATGGCTTCCAAGAAGGGATTCATCAAGAAGAAATCGATCCAATATTTTTGAAATTCCAGTTGTACCTGCTCTCCCATTCCTCTAAGTAGGAGCCATTTTAGTTGGCTAGATATCCACTAAACCGGAAGATAGTATAAGACTTGAAAAATAATATGCAAGAGGGTCACTTMTGGCCAAATACCCCCACACCTTCCTGGCATAAAGGGTGAAATTAAGGTCACCTCCCACTATAATTCCCTCTTCTCTTAGTAATCTAGAATCAATAATGGGTTGCYAGAAAAKTTCCCTATCTTTATAAGGAGCATAACAATTGACCATTTTAATCTTTTCCGCGGACTGTTTGAATCTGCCTTCCAGATAAATACCTGCAAAGGTGCCAAATGCACATAAATCAACATAAGATGGGTTCCACCCACTCAATAATCCACCTGAGCATCCACATGGATCCAATGCAACTACATTCCACAATGGAAGACATTGAAGAAAAAGTTGTTTAGCTTTTTCACCATCCAATAATGATTCTTGCAGAAAAACAATGTCTGGATTAATCTGTTTCAAAAGAAATTTGAGGGAAGCAATTTTTAAGGGTCCCCCAAACCCACAGAGATCGAAAGACAAAATAATCATAAGGGAACGATGTAATTTAACTGGCTTTCTCTAAGGGTCGAGAGGGGAACCCTTATTAAGAATAGGGTCCAAGGAGTCAGGGAGGACAAGATGCTGTGTATAGTTAGGATCTAGAATAACATGGGATAACGCTCCGAATTGAGCCAAACCTCCTTCAGTGCTCCCAAGGGGTTTCTCAGGGTCGCAGAGTTTGACCTTTTTCCTGATGGTTATATTGGGGAATTCTAAAGAGGGGGGAGGTATAGAAGAAAGGGTAGAGATGGAAAGAAGCAAGGGAGACAATGACTCTGTATCCTTGGAAATAAGGTTTAGAGAATCATTTGTCGGGCAAATTTTGGAACATCTAACGCCTTCCAAAGTAAGAACATGATCATAGTCTAAACAAACACCACCAATGGGGACCTCCAAGACATCTGTAAATTTAGTTAGAGGAAGAGATTTAAAGTATCTGCCTAACAACATTCCCCACCCTTTTGTATTTAACTTCTCAGACCCCATATTTATGGTAGGAATCTCTTCAGATGAAACAAACTCTGTGGGAAGGAGAGGTTGTGTATCCCCAGGAGAGCACAGTGGGTGTTTTACATAATCTAAATATATATAATTTAGACCAGGACGGTCACCCGAAACTTCAAACTTTTTCATAAGTAGGTCCCAAAAGTCTCCGAAGATTTCTAACACCCAACTTTCGTTGTTTTTTAAATAAACAGGCTCATCGCAATATAGTTTATTGAAGAAGGAAGGAAAGAAGAAATGCATCGTACCTAAGAAGGATTCATTGTCGAAGAGCCCAGAACAAGAAACTTTAGCTTGGTCTAAGACTGTCAAGACTGTCATGGGTTGTCCACTGTCAAGTCTGTGCTCCCTAGAGACTGGACACATCGCTTTAAGGTGACTTGTTTTCCAGTAGGAATGGTAGTGGAAAGGTTCCCTCGAGAAGTCAACAGATTGTCTGAAGTGTGTATCCCCAATGAGGATGTAAATAAAATGTCGTAAACCTCTGTTCAGGTCCAATTCAACCAATACCCAAGCGAGCCTTTTATTACTCTAGCAGAGCGAAAGTTCGTCAAAGAAAATAAATTTTCCAACCGATTTAGCAACTTCTTCGAAGATTCTTACAGACCAGAACTTGATAGGAAAGTCGAGAAGAAACATCCAGAAACATATTTTTGCGAAGCTTTCAGAGAGTGGGACCATCTTTTAACATCAAAACACCTCTACCATTGATCCATGGAGAACCCAAAATTCTCAGAAGATCGCTCTCGGAAAGAAAATGAAAAACCATCCAGTGGTTTGACAGTAAGCTAAATCTAGGATAATAACCTACTAGAGGCTTCCAAAAACCTAAGATCCATTCAAACAATTGTATCTTGTTCATTTTGGTATGAAAAATTTACCTACTAACGCTTTCTCTGATAAACTAGCAACCCTTTCCATAGAAATATCCTTGCCGAGGAAACAACTAGGTTTAGTCTCTCGAACTTTCCAGCTCTTTAGTTTATGGTTCAAACGAGCAGATCAACCAGTAGCGTTGTTACGACCAAAACCACCTACACGAAATGGAGAGCTCTGCGCAGGTAAGTTCGACGGAGTGACACCAGAATAGGGTTTATGGGCGGGTTTAGGAGAAACACGAGTGCAACCTTCTCGAGAGAGTCCTCCCATGTGTCGACCCTCATCTACACGTGTGTTATTCATGTGACATGAGCTAGGTGTGTTTCCTCTACCGTCATCAGGGGCACCTGTCATGTAGTTTCTGCAAACTTAACTGCTAGCAGGTGAGCTATGTCCGTATCAACTGTCACTTAACGTAGACAGTCGTACATCAACCTATAAGTTTCATCCACCAAAAAGATACCTTTGCTGGCCCACAACTCATCTTCATTTGCCCAAGTAAAATCTACATGTTGTGCCATCTAGTCCATATGGCTCTCCACACTAGCGGGCATAACATCAGAACCAAACACCTCGCTAACATGAGAACCCCACTAGTCCACGTTGTCAAACATTTGGAAAAACCCTAAAAGACTACGAAAACCCTACCATCGCCATCATCATAAACTTTTGGAAAAGTGTTTATATAATTTGTAAATTATTATTATTATTTCATTTATTTTATGACGCACATGCTGGTTAAATTTGTTGTTTAATAAAACCAAAGTTAAAGTGACTAGTCGTATGCTTCGCCTATAATCTCTAAGTCAGTTTATATATATATATATATATATGAATATGAGTTACTAAATACTAATATACAACAATACAACTAACTGATATATATATAATTATTAAATACAACAATTTAAAATTATTGTAATTTTTTATTACTCATATCTATTGGCAATCGTTAGATTTAATATTTTTTAATTATAAAGAATGTTTTTAGGGATAGGATTTAATTTGTTTAGAATATTTTTAATATTCATTAAAAAAAAAATTGAACTTCAATATATCTTCCTTTTTAGTCAACAACATAAACATTAGTTCATAAACATATATCTACACGTTAGTAGAGAGGATCCTGCTGATTTTTGTTATCTTCAAGTTCATCGTTTGCACTGAAAATCACATCTAGCTGCATGAGACATTTCTCCGAGGTGAAATCGGAGTCTCTTTCGTCGGGAGCATTAGTTCCATGATCATGACCAGGACTTTCGTCGGGAGCATTAGTTCCATGATCATGACCAGGAAGATTAAGACGCATTAATGAGATATCTGAATTCACAGATTCTTCTGCGGAAGCAACAAGTTCAAAAGTATGTGAACTCGGTCCATTTGAGTTGATCTTTCGAACCTCCATCTCTTCGAAATCTGGTGTCAAACTAGAAGAGGACGATATTATATCCGAATCTTGGATTTTCTGCTGCAGGAAATAGAGTTTCTCCATATAGTCATTTCCTAGAACCAAAGGACTAGAAGAGGACCATTCACTATCTGAGCTGATGCCATCTTCGGAAGAAGAAGTGAAACATTTATAATCAAAATCTATTTCTGTGTCAGATTCTTCCCAAGTTGTTCTCTGCCAAATCGGAGTTTGGAAATGGATTCTGCAAACAATGCGTGATAGTTATTTTTCCTTGGAGTAAACTGCAATGGCAATATTGCATCGGTCTTGACATCCTCTTTTGGAACTTCACCCTGTAGTGTGTCCCTAATGGGCCAGCTATCAAATAAGAAATCATTGTGTCCAGACCTAATCATAACTTCTGCTTCCTTTTCAACCACATTTGCAGATGACACAACTGCAGTTGCATTTGATGTATTGAGAACAAGCGCCGCCTCTTCAATTGTACTGAACCTGGATCCATCAATGCTATGAAATAATCCATCAGAATTAGCTGTAATTTCTGATTTTTCCATGCTAACAACCGAGTGACTGATAATCTGTTTTACTGGTGAGAGTCCTTCAGGAAGCAAGTCCAACTCCAACAATGCTTCCTCATAACCTTTGTCAATGGCGAGTTCAATTTCAAGTTGGTCGTTATTTGGAACTGAAACCATGCTGGAAATTGGATTAGATGAACAACATTCTTCTTTACTATTCAGTGGCTTGGCCCTGCGATCTGTTTTGGACAAAACCGCTCCAGTTGCGTCCCTTCTCTTTATTCGTGAAGAATTATTCGATGACCTAATTTTTGAAGCTTCAATTTTGGGAGTTGTCGAAGTCACTGCTGAAGTTTCCGGGGATCTTAGACGATAAACTCTTGAACTCTTTGCTACAGTTCCCGGAGATCTTAAGACTTTTTCTTTAGGAGTTGTGAGAGTCTCCGGGGATCTTAGACGATAAACTCTTGAACTCTTTGCTACAGTTCCCGGAGATCTTAAGACTTTTTCTTTAGGAGCTGTGGGAGTCTCCGCTGAAGTTCCCGAGGATCTTGCACGATAAACTTCAGATTTGGCATCAATAGTGCCTGGAGCGACCACCATGTTATCGTATGCAACAATCCTTTGACTTCAAATTGGAATTGCCTTGTTTTGAGAGAGAACCAAAGCCTTTATATCCGGTACTTCACGAACCACTTGTAGAATATGAATGCAATGTTGTGTTCAACTTCGAGAGACAGTAAAAATTCCAAAGTGTAATGGTTAGTATGATATTAATTGTTTTTATAACATAAATATTTCATATATATAAGTTTAACTATTTCAAAAAAAATAAATGAGTTTAGTTAAATCAAGTCATTTTAGTCGGCCAAGAATGAGTTTAACTAAATCAAGTCATTTTAGTTTTTTCTCTATTAAATCATTTTAGTATATGAGTCAAATAGCTGGAGGATGGGTCTCTTATCCCACAAATAAAGGGATCTTATACACCAATTCAATGTGTGGCTTGGTCTTGACCTTAAAATAAATTAATAATAATTAATAAAATATACCTTTATTTAATATCCACAAAAAACAATCTTATAATTTTATTAGAGATTAACAAAATTACAGGAACATAATACTTTTAAGAGTATTTTTAAAATTGAAAGCCCTAGAAATCTAAAACAAAACCAAAGTTGGTTGAGTCAAACTAAAAATGAGCATAATACTTTTAAGGTTATTTTCAACATCCACGTGGACTCAAAATCGAAAGACGGAGACATCTAAGAGAAAACCAAAGTTGGTTGAGTGAAACCAGAAATCTAAGAGCAAACCAAAGTTGGTTGAGTGAAACAACACTTAGCCAATATTTCAAAAAGGATTTTACATCATTACATAAGTGAGATCCCATGCCTCCTTTTTGGAAATCATAACCTATCAACATTTTTATTGAGATGAAAAGAAAAATTGCATACGAAAAAAATTTGAAAAGTTGTAATTGCAAAAAGAGTTTTTCGGAAATTTATCTTCGAAATAAACATGATTTTCAAAAGCTAAGATTCATGAAAAAAAGTAGAAATATGTCCCTGTTAGGACTCTTGGGAGACTCTTGGATCTCCCAATTTCCTTCATGTGGTTCAAGGCTATTCTTATAACATGTAATCTTTCTTGTTGTTTTCCCTATAAAAATGAGCAAATGTAGTGTGAGTAAAAGATGATTGCATTTGTTTGATGTCTTGTAAGAGGAGTTGTAACAATAAATTTCTCAGATATGTTTCTCATTGGGTTGGAAGGAGGGAGTCCTCAAGACTTGAAGATGAGTGATTAATTTTTCAATTGTGAGGAGTAAGACCAATTTTAGGGTTGTTAGCTCACTTTGATTGTTTGTTGACTAGTCGGTGTCGGCTTTGAAGTTGAGGGAGTAATTTTGAGAGAGGAAGATTACTCCCCCTACTCCTCCTCTGGGAAGGGATCCCTTTGATGCTCCATCGAAGAAGGCCCATGGGGTTTGAGTGTTAATGATCAGGTTAGAATGCCTCACACACTGATGGACAAGAGATAATTGAGGGAAAGATCTCAAGATGTTGAGACTTTGGTAAGTACATTTGAAGGGATAAGTGTCCTCGTTTTCAAATATTTTTGCATTTCTTGCAATCTAAACTCCCCATGCGATGGTGAGGGGAAAGAATTTATAGGATTTTGTTTCTTTGTTCTTGTGCCAATTTCTTAAGGCCTCTTGAATAGAGACTCCTTGCCATTTTGATTTCAAACCTGTGAGTCCTTCCACTTTTCTCCAAACTTGCTTGGGGAAGGGATAAAGGACGATGAGATGAACATTTGTTTCAAGATCACTTTCACATTGACTGTGTAATGTCCCCAACCCCAAGCTGGGGCACGCCACACATAATTTTCTCTCTGATACCACAAAGTAACATTTCCCATTCCAAGAAGTTCTAAATTAGCTCTAATACCATTTATTACTTAATGAATATGCCATGCATATAAGCATACATGCATTCCTAACATCATATAATCCTCAAGCATAATTATAACATTAATACCACAACATAAATAACAAAATTAACTACACAACATTCATAACAACACATAAACGACACTTATCTTTTAATCATAATCACCAATTGCATGCAAAACTCATACTTTCCTCCCAGACATAGACTCTACTATTCATATGCTCTCAATAGAAGGTCACCCCTGAGCTGGGGCTATGACTCCACTAGGGTAAATGATCCTAAACCAAGTTAAGGTTTGACCAACAACACAATAAAACACATGCTCAAGTGTTGTAACACCCCTATTTCCCCCAGTTTGTAAATATAACTATATGGGCCAAGAGACTATGGCAAACTAAATATGTGTGAATGTTTGATTTGATGGACCTTTGTATAAAAGGTCAATGAATGTAAATTCTGTTATTTACTAGAAAATGGGTAAGGGTTGCAAGACTGTTGGAAAGGGGGTTTTCCAAGAGAGACCACAGGTGCTATGAAAGAGATGGTGAGGGGAACCTGTAATGGTTGAGATAAACCCCACCAAACTAGTACTTTGTTGGATTTAATTGCTCAGGATCAGAACAACCCTCTCGGCCAGGAATGAATTACAGTCAGGCTGGTAGGTGGGAAGACCTCCTCAAGAGTTAATGAGGGGATGGGGCAGAGCGCCCATCTGTAAGGCTTCGAGACCTAACCACAGACTGGGAATTCGGGCCACACACAATCTTGTTGAGGAAGGAAAGAAAGGAAAGCATGGTGGGTAGAGGAAGACCTGCAAAGAGTGAAAAGATGAGAGATTAAGCTTCCGAGTTCGAGGAAGCACTGTGAAAAAGAGTGATTTTTGATCACAGGAAATAGAGACTGAGTCGAGAGAAGGAGAGTAACTTTCGTCCCTATCTATGACTAAGTCAGGAGAAGGAGAGTAACCTTCATCCCTATCTATGACCGAGCCTGGAGAAGAAGAGTAACCTTCATCCCTATCTATTACTGTTCCGGGAGAAGGAGAGTAACCTTCGTCCCTAACTTTCATTGAGCTAGAAGAAAAGATTCAATCTCAAAGCATTGTGGTCTAGCTCAGGTTTGGCTAGTGGTAAATCCGTTAAGAGTGACTGAGCCTATGGTTGGGTGGAAATGGGCACCCATTTCGGCAGTCACATCACGTCTTCTGGTTCTGATAAGTGTTTTCATACTTTGTGTATTGAACTGAAATAATGGATGAATGCATGAGTTTATATATATGTATCTATAAATGGTTTCTGTGTGGAATGGTCATGATATGTGTATGCATTCATCTCCTTCTGAACTTATGCCTCTGAATGATAGTCTATATGCCCCAGCGTAGCCCTTGAGGCATCTTGGGACATAAGCCTATAGGACGACTGTGATAGAAAGCATTGCATCAATCAGACCCTGTCGGTCTGAAGAGGATATCTCCTTTAGACTCCTTGCTGTGCGACCGAGATATCATGCCCAAGTCCTTAACACTTTCATGATGAAGCTTAGGAAGGATAGCGAGAATTAAGTCTTGAAAGGGAATGTCCTTTCATTTGGAAGGCGAGCGAACATAATCCGTTCAGGAGGACCGATATGACCAACACCTAGGAACCTTAGGCTAATCTTAAGGGAGCCAAATGATTTTGGCTCCAGAGCTCCAGAAGTTCGGGACTTCGGAGCATTTTTTACCCTATTAGTCATAAACTGTCTGAAGGTAACTTGGAGATTCAGTTATCGACAAGGTAACCAGAAATATATGGTTTCCCTAGTGGTTAGATGAACTTGTCTTACCGACTAAACCGATATCCAACTCCCCATTACCAAGTAGCGCGAGCCACTGATTGAGAATGTTTGGGGGTTCCCTCAGTCATTAGATATATGCCGAGGGGACTTCAGCGGAGCACCACTTCGGGAGAATGGAGATGCCATAGCATCAAACTCCCTGAACGCCAAAGTTACGAAGTAAAGGAGAACCATAGATTTGGGGGAGATCGTTAGGAGCCTCACCTATCGTCCGATCATTTAGAAGGAGGGACCCGCACACAGTACTTTGGCGAAGTCCTGCTTCGGGCGAATGGAGTGGCAGTAAATCCAAAAACCCCGAAGGTCGGAGCCACGAAGTAACCAGGACCGTATATCTATGGATCCTTTAGGATCCCTCTTGACCGTTTGATCGTGGGGACATGTGTATCATGTCGAGGGCACGTGGGGGCCCATGTTTCGAGTGACGGTGTTTCCATGTGTGGAGAACTAGTGGCATGGTAGGGGGACGTCAGTGACCTGAGGCAGGTGCCACGTATTCTTACCGGAGTATTTTGGGATGACAAATGTCCCTTTAGGAGTGGCCCAACAACAGGACCCAAGGGACCCTTGAGTGGAAGTTATGAGCCGTAGATATTTGGGGTTATGTGGATACCCTCAGACCGTCAAATCTAGGTTGTGGTTAGCCCGAAGCTTACCAACTCCGGGAGAAAAGAGAAGTTTGCGTTGAAAAAATCCCAAAGGCCGGAGTCACGAAGTAATGTGTACTATGGATATAAGGATCCTTTGGGATCCCTCTCAGTCATTGATATACATGGGACGCATGGTGTTGAACCTTTAGTCTGGAGACTTGGTACTCTAGGGGAATTGGGGTGTGGTATGTCAATTATCTCCTAAGGCCGAAGTAATGAGAGCTGTTGATACAAGGGTGCTTTGAGACTTATCCTAACTGTTATATCTAGGCTGTGGTCATCCCGACGCTGACCAACTCTGGGAGAAAGGAGAAGTTTACACCATGAAACTCCCGAATGCTGAAGTTATGAAGTAGAAAAGGCCTTTGATCTCAAGGGTTACGTGGACCTACCTTGGCCATGATATTGAAAGGCATGAAGGACGATCATTTTGGAGTGACGTGGTGCAGTGATGTCACCCAGGGTGACATGAACCCAATTTTGGCGTGCCACGTGCCACTTGGATTCATGCGTATCACATACCCTATAAACCCATTGGAATGTGACATGTGTCACCCCTGGCCCTTTACATGTGTCATCCCCTGGTACGAGGCCGCCTAGACAGAATGATTGGTGAAGTGATCGAAACTCCAGGAGTTTGGGACTTTGGGACTCCGGAGGATTTGGGGTGTAGTGTTGTAGAGAGTCCAAAAAGGCCCGAAGGTCAGAGCCACGTGGCAATATTACAAGATTTCCGGAGTTCTAGATTTCGAGAGATCTTATGTGTGGATATTAAAGAGGCATTCAACGCCGACGCGCCGAAGTGCCGAATCGTCGGAGTTCATCGCAACCGTTAGTAGTCGAGGACGCGTGTCAGGACATTTGACACTCGGAAAAGATTGCACTTCAGAGGTTTGCGTTTGTGATTAATTTGGAGTTCGCTGAAGCATAGAGTCCCAAAGTAAATCAAAATCATTGATGTTATGTGGACATGTGGCGTAAGAATCGCATAGTCCAGAGACTTGGCACTCCAGAAGACTTGGGAGAGGTATATCTGTTAGTTCTGAGCTCAGTTTTGAGCATGGATGCAGAGGTTGGAAAGTCCTGGACGAGAAGGACGTGATATAAATCCCAGAATTATGATTTGAGATAGTCAAGGAAAATGAAATTATGATGCCCCACCCCTTAAAAGATCATTTAGGTGTCGGGTGTGTTACAAATTGGTATCAGAGCATGGTTACAACACTTGGCCTACTTGGGCTCATGAACGAGTTGTTTAAAAACCTTATTCAAAGAACTTTTAAGGGTGACACCCCATCTTACCTCTTTTCTAAAGAGTCTGGTTAAAATTTTACTGAAGAAAAGAATGAAACTTTCTACTATGTGTGTATTTAAGAAATATAAACTATGTGTTGTTCGTAAACTAATAGAACGTTGGCTAACAATAAGTGTTTTTTCAACACTCAAGTAGCCAGTAAATTGCGGGAAACTACAAGTATAAAGTATGGTGACGTGCCATGAAGTGGGGGATGAATCCCACAATAGAGATGAAGACTCTGGCGAAAGGAGGGCGGTGGAAACCCCTCCGGATCTGGCTGAAACTGTAAGGAGCCTCATGGCCGAATTACAAAGTTGCAAGGCCGACAACGAGAGATTGATAAAGGATAAAGAAAAACAAACATAAATTAATGCAGTCTTGCTGTAGAGCTTATCCGACATACAGATGCAGCTACAACATGGACCCGCAACCAGTTATGTGGATCGATGACATACGAAGAGAAGTCAAAGTCCACCTAAGATACGGAAACGTGGTTCCATAAGTGGCCACACTAGGAGAAGTACCTCGAGGAAGGCCCAACTTGGAGGCAGGTGACACTCATCAGGAGAGTCATCTGGAAAGGAAACTAGAAACTCCGAGGGATCTTCTAGTAGAAAGACTAGCTCACATTCTCAAAGGAAAGGAAAGAGACGAAAACATTCCAAAAGTCATGATCCTGAAGATTTAAAGGAAGGAAAACTATCCTCTTTCGATGGAGAGATTAAGAAATGGGAAGAGGCAGAAGCTTGTCTTCTTAGTTTAAAGAAGTACTTCAGAGTCCATGACTACTCTGAAAAATTGAAGGCTCGAATAGCCATTTTCAACCTGAAAGGAAAGGCTTTCATTTGGTGGGAAGGCCTTAGGAATGCAAAAGGAATCTATGAGAAGGACTTGTCATGGAAACAATTTTAGAAACACTTCAAGAACAAGAGTAGTTTGGGATTCAAGAAGAACAAGTTTAAATCCTCAAGATTTAAGAAATATGGGAAGGATTCTAGGATGAACCTTCCTACTAAAAGTGTGTATCAACAAAATTTCCCGTACTAGAGTGGAAATAAACCTTTTGGATCAACCTCATGAAAGACTGATAACCCAAAGAAAGAACCCTTGAAATGATGGGGTTGTGGAGAAGAACATATATTGAGAGATTTCCCACACAGACAACAAAACAGTAGGAGAGTCTACAACATCCAAGAAGCTACCACAGTCAATGATGTGTCTAGAAGCATGCCAAATATTTGTGCATCCTTGGATAATAAAGAAGCCTACCACCAAGCTTTAGTTGTGGAGATGGAAGGTATGATAGCAAACCATCTAGTTTCTATTTTAATTGACCCTAGTTCTAATTTGAGTTATGTGCCCCCTCACACCATTGATAAGTGTAAACTACAATCGGTTAGACATGTTAAGCCATGGTTAGTAGAACTAGCCACTGGAACCAAAAGGAAAGTAGGATAGGTCATACCAACTTTTCAGTTCATTATGGATGGATTTCCCACCCAAGAGACCCTTAACATACTTCCCCTAGGTTCTTATAACTTGTTGATTGGTATGGATTGGTTAACTTCTTATAAAACTAAGTTGGACTATTACCATAAAACTTTATAATGTGTAAATGAAGAAGGGAGAAAACCAACACTCTAAGGGATTCAGAAGCCTGTCCCGGTGAGATGAATATCAACCCTTCAAATGAAAAAGTATTACACAAAGGGATGTTCCCTATATGCAATACATGTGTTGGAATCTGTTGAGGATGAAAAACCAAACCTAGAGGATCACCCCATATTAAGAGAATATAAAGATGTGTTTCCAAAAGAGGTACCGGGTCGGGCTACGAGAAGAGACATTGAATTCTCTATAGAACTTGCACTAGGAACAGTGCCAGTATCTAGAATGCCCTATAGGATGAGTACACCAAAGCTAGTTGAGCTCAAGCTACAACTAAAGGAGATGATGAACAAAGGCTACATCCAACCCAATGTGTCTCCATGGGGAGCACCATCCTTGCTTGTGAAAAACAAATATGGCACACTTCGACTGTGCATAGACTATAGACAACTCAATAAGACAACCATAAAGAACAAGTATCCCTTACCAATAATCGATGACTTGTTTGACCAATTAGGGGGTGCTTCCATTTTATGAAAGATTGACTTAAGGTCTGGATACCATCAAGTCCGAATCAAGGATGAATACATCCATAAAAGAGCCTTCAGGACAAGGTATGTTCACTATGAATTTGTGGTGGTGCCATTTGGATTAACCAATGCCCTCACCACTTTTATGTGCTTGATGAATAATGTAATCAACAAATTCCTAGAAATTTGTATTGGTTTTCATTGACGATATCCTAATCTAATCCAAGAAAAGAGAGGATCATGAAGAACATCTTAAATTAGTGCTACAAGTACTAAGAGAACATCATCTCTACGCTAAGTTTAGCAAGTGTGACTTTTTCCAGAAGCAAGTCCATTACTTAGGCCATGTTATTTTTGAAGAAGGAGTGGCAGTAGACCCTGACAAGATCATATCTATCATGGAATGGCCTACCCCAAAGGATGTATATGATATCATATTCTTTATGGGCTTATCATGATACTATAGAAGGTTCATAAAATGATTTTCCAAGATTGGTTTTCCGATCACTACCCTTCAGAAAAAGGGGGTTAAATTCACTTGGACATCAGAATGTGAAGAAATATTTCAGGAACTGAAATACCTTTTAACCCATGCACCTGTGTTGGAGATTGCAGACCCTGATAATGACTTCCTCATGTGTACAAATTCATGTAAGGAAGGAATCAAAGGAGTCCTTATGTAAGAAAGGCCTGTAATTTGCTATGAATCCAAAAAAATGAATGAGCATGAAATCAATTATGTGACCTATGATCTAGATTTTGGTGCCATAGTGCATGCTTTAAAAATGTGGAGGAATTACCTCCTAGGTAGGAGATTTGTACTTATGACAGACTACTGTGGGTCGAGGCACATGTTTGATCAACCAAAACTTAATTCTAGACAAGTTAGGTGGATGTCTCTCCTTGGTGAGTTTGATTTCGAAATCAAACACATCAAATGAAAGGAAAATAGAGTGGTTGATGCCCTTAGTAGAAGTGTGAATATGATTCACTTGGAAACGGTAAGCACCTATGAAATAGATGTTAGGGAAAGAGTCAGGAATGCACAAGAAACATATGCATTCTTCAAGACCGTGACATGATACCTAAACCAATATCCCACAGGGATAAATTATGAAGGTTATCAGATGCTCGATGAAGGCCTACTGACTTATAGAAACAGGTTGTATATCCCAAGTTTTGATGACTTGAAGTGGTTCATAATGGACGAACTACACAAGAGACCATATATTGGTCATCCAAGTTATCGAAAAATGATCACAACCACTAAGAAACAATTCTATTGGCCTGGATTGAAAAAGGACATAGCTGACTATCTAGCTAAGTGTCCAAAATTATAGAAAGTTAAGGCAGAACACCAGCACCCAGTAGGGTTGTTATAACCTCTACCAATTCTAGAATGGAAATGGAAAACCATTTCCATGGATTTCATCACCGGATTACCAAAATCGGCCAAGCAAAATGATGTCATCATGGTAGTGGTGGACACATTGAGCAAGTCTACTCACTTCGTTCCTGTCAAGTCAACTTACAAGGAAATGGATATTGCCAACATCTTCATGAAGGAGATATTCAGACTGCATGGCATGTCAAAATCATTCATGTCAAATTTAGAGGACAACTGAGTTTTCACATCCTAGATAATCTCCTTATTGTTTCCTATCAACAACATGTCATCCACATACAAGACCGAATCAATCAAATGACCGCCAATTAATTTAAAATACACACATTGATCCTCTTTGCTTCTTGTGAATCCAATTCCTAGCATATAAGTATCAAATTTTTGGTACCACATCCTTGGTGATTGTTTTAAACCATACATGGACTTTTTCAACTTGCATACCATCTCCTTCTTTCCATTCACAATAAAGCCTTATGGTTGCTTCATATAGATTTCTTTTTCCAGATCCCCATGTAGGAATGTTGTCTTCACATCCATTTGTTCTACTTCAAAATCAAACACAACAACAACATATAACATAAATCTAATAGAAGTTAACTTGGAAACAAGAGAAAAAATCTCACCAAAATCAATTCCCTCAACCTGAGAATAACTCTTTGCTACTAACCGAGCTTTGTATTTATCCACTTTTCCTTCTGCATTCAACTTCCTTTTAAATACCCATTTTCTACCAATGCAATTTATTCCAGTCAACAACTCCAATAGATCCCAAGCCTGATTCTTATCCAAGGCTGGCATTTCTTCAACCAAGGCCTTTTTCCAAAGTTTTCCATCCTCTGAATCCACTTCCTCCCTAACAATTCTTGGATCATAATCAATAATAGAGAAAATGAAATTTGAATGGAAATCAGGTGGAGTATACCTTTCCGGTAGCCTTTTTTCCCACACTGATAACCTCAATACTGGAGTATGAGGATCTTCTTCTTCTTATTCTCGTTATTCTGTAGAGTTTGATTCATCATCTTTTGGATCAAAATCTATTTTCTCTGGTTCCTCTTTAATTGGTAGGACTTCTTGTTTGACAACATCCTTCAATTCTGTAAATACCACATCTCGACTATACACAACCTTCTTAGTTTCTGGGTTCCAAAGCTTATAACCTTTGAGACCATATTTATACCCAATAAAGATACACTTTTCATCCTTCTTATCTATCTTACTTCTGTTTTCCTTTGGAACATGAACATAGGCCTCACAACCAAATACCTTGGGATGTGTGAGAGAGGGTTTCTTACCAGTCCATACCTCATGTGGAGTCTTGTCATTCACTGCCGATGAGGGTGTTCGATTGACCAGGTAACGTGCAATGCCCACTGCCTCTACCCAAAATTATTTTCCTAACCTAGCACCACTAAGCATGCACCTTGATTTTTCCATCAAAGTCTTGTTCATCCTTTATGAAACTCCATTCTATCGAGGTGTATATGGAGTATTATTCTACCTTTCTATACCACACTTCTTACTGAACTCTTCAAATTCATTCCCACATAAATCTCCACCATTATCTATCCTCAACACCTTAATTCTTTTCTTTGTTTATTCTTAGCAAGAGACTTAAAATCTTTAAACCTATCAAAGAGTTCAGATTTCTTCTTGAGGAAATATATCCAAATATTCATTGAGAATTCATCTATAAATGAGACATAATACACATATTTTCCCAATGATGGAACTGACATAGGTCCAAACACATCATTGTGCACTAGTTGTAAAATTCCTTCTGCCCTCGTTACACTAGAGGGGCATCTTACCAGATTCTACGTCCCATATACACAAGGTTCACAAAAATTAAAATATAGAGATCCGTTAGACATACTTTCAACCATACCTTTACCATGTAGTAGTTGAAGATCCCTCTCTTCGATATGCCCCAGTCTTTGATGCCACAACATAACCTTTTCTCTAGAGACTGTAGGAGTTTTTTCTTCTTTTGCTCCAATATCAGGAACAATGGAACTATTACACCCATTACTAATAGTGCTTTCTTTCATCTTATACAGAGTTCCAATCCGAACTCCCTTCAACAACACCATTGCTCCTCGAACCATCCTGCATTTTTCTTTTTCAAATACCATTTTTACCCCTGCATTGCCCATTTTTCTTACATAAATAACATTTCTAGCCAATCCTTGGATGTGTAGAACATCAGAAAGTGTTCTAATCCTTCCATCCATGAGCCTCAACTTGAATTTTCCTGTTCCTATGATTTTGGTTGTTGAGTCATCACCTAGGAAAACATTACCTCCATAATACCTTTCATATTCACAGAACCACTCCCTGTGGGGGGTCATATGAAAGGATGCACCCGAGTCAACCAACCATGCCTCATGATATGTATGTGTTCTTGAAGAAGCCAAGTACACATCCCCTCATTCTTCCTTGGAGGTCTTTTCTTCTATAGAGGGAGCACCTTAAGATCCCTTCAATTTCTCAATGCTTTTGGATATACATTGCTTCTCGAAGTGCCCTTATTTTCCACATCTACAGCTTACCTTTACAAAAATTTTGAGAGATTTAGATCTACCCTTAGACTTAGATCTCCCACTTGAGGAATTAAATATATTTCTTTCATGGGAGCATCCTCTTGCAAATAATTCATTTGTTCTCTATCCTTCCATGTTCTTCTGTCTAATCTCCTTCGACAACAAGGATGAGACCACATCATCGAAACTCAAAGCAGTTGTATTACTACCTATGGCCACAACCAGACTATCCCACTAGTCTGGTAAAGAGAAAAATAAACTAATACACTTATCTTCATTTGAAATTTTAATCTCAACAGATAACAACTGACTTACCACAATATTGAAGGCATTTAAAGGCTTTGTCATTGAGTCTCCATCTCTCATCCTCAAGTTATAAAACGTTTTTCGCAGGAAGAGTTTATTTACTAGGGACTTAGACTGGTACAAGTTCCCCAACTTATTCCTTAACTCCTTGGTTGTAGATTCCCCTGAAACATTTAGTAACACTGAATCTGAGAGACACAATCAGATTGTGTTATTCACCTTCTGATCCATCTTTTTCCAGTCAAATGTTGACGTTCCTATAGGTGCAGTACCTGGATCCACCACAATCCATTGATCTATGTCTACCAACAAATATTCCATATTGAGCTTCCACAACTCAAAACTTTTCCCATTAAATTTTTCAATCTCTATTTTTGAACTACTCGCCATTTCTTTTCACTTGAAGAATCAATACCACAAATCTCCCACTATAATAAGGCTTATCACAGTCTCGAGCCAAACCCATGACCACAAAGTCTTCCACTTGAAGCCAATAATTTCTTTGATACCAAATGTATATTTTAACCTTGTACAAAATTTGACTACAAACATATTTTCAATAAAAGAATAGAAAAGATACAATGGAAAATACACACATTACACAGAGATTTTTCCCCTGGAAACCCAAACTGGGAAAACCAACATATTCTATATTCATTCACATCATACATTGTTACAATACAATATAAATATAGGATCTAGTAGCATCCAAAAACCTAACCCAATGACTTGGATTAATCAATAAACCTAATTCCTTAATTGAAAATAGAAAACCATCGACGAAAAACCATGTGCCAAAAAATCGCCAAAAATGGACACGCAAACCGGTAAAAAAATATTTCGGGGGAGTTTCCCCCAAACCCTGGTGTAGTGGGGATCTCTCCCCCCTGCAAAATCCCTGGAAAGAGGGGCCCCGCCCCCCTGTGACCCCCTGGGAAGGGGGCACTACGCGCCCCCTCTTTCCCCCCTGTGTGCCCGACACAACATAGACACTAGTTCTAATCGTGCAAAGAATATAAAACATATCCAATAGTTAGGACACTAACATGCCCTCCCCCTTAAAAAGAATCTCATCCTCAAGGCTTAAGATGAGTAAATTTATGCAGAATAGTAGTCGGATCCCAGGTGGCATCTTCTAGTGGAGTATCCTTTCGTTGAACTAACACTTCATGGATGGTGCGTTGATGGAGATGGAACTCTTGTTGGTCTAATACGGCTTGTGGCTGCAACCAAATGGAATGTTCTTCATCCAAATATATTAGAATTTTCTGAGCATGGCACTTGGTTCCAATCACTTTCTTTAAGCGTGAGACATGAAAAATAAGATGTGGCTTGGAGTTTTTGGGAAAAACTAACTGATAGGACACTGGCCCCACATGTTTGAGAATAGTATAAGGACCATAAAATTTGGGGGCCAGTTTCTGACACTATTGATATTTGAGCAAAGTATTCTTATATGGTTGGAGATTGAGAACCACTTGGTCCCCTTCAACAAATTGTCATTCAGAACGATATTGATCTGCTTGTTGCTTCATGCGGTTTTGAGCCATGACCAAATTTTCTCTAAGAGTACAAAGAATAATCATGTGGGATGTAATATTGTAGTCAACCTCCTCAACCTTGGAGGCACCTGACATGCATGGGAGAACCGATGGTGGCTTCTATCCGTAGACTACTTCAAAGGGATTCATTCGAGTGGTTGTATGGTAAGAGGTGTTGTACCACCATTTAGCTAAGGGTAACCATTGAACTCACCGATGTTGTCGGTCGGACGCAAAACACCTCAAATATGTTTTTAAACACTTGTTGAACACTTTCATTTGGCCATCCATCTAGGGATGATAGGTTGTACTAAGTTTCAATTGGGTTCCCTAGATCCTGAATAATTCTTGCAAAAAAATGTTGTAAAAGTTGGATCACGATCAGAAACAATAGAATGAGGCATTCCATGGAGTTTGAATATGTTATCCATAAAAATTTGAGCCACTATAGATGTCGTGAATGGGTGTTGAAGAGAAAAAAATGAGAATATTTGGAGAGACGATCCACTACCACCATGATGACTGACTTATTTCCTGCTTCGGGTAATCCCACAATGAAATCCATAGAAATATATATCCAAATAATAGGTGGAATTAGAAGTGGTTGGAGTGTGACATGATTTTTGATAGTCTCTCCCTTATTGCGTTGACATATCTCACATTCTTACACAAAGGTGTTGACTTCCTATTTCATACCATCCCAAAAGAAAGAGCGTTTGACCCTTTCATAAGTTTTAGTAAAACCTAAATGCCCTGCAGTAGGAGAAGCATGAAACTCAGGGAGCACCTTGGATTTAAGGGTCGACTGTTTTCTTAAATATAAGCAACCTTTATAGTGAAACTCTTCATTGTGCCAAGATGATCCAGAGTCGGATTCAGGAGGCTTCCTAGGTCCAAAAAAGGCTCAAAAATGAAAGTTCTCGGAATTGAATGAAACCAATTCCATTGCGACTGTTTCGTCGTGATGATTCCAGTTATATATTTATTTTCTCAAAAGGACTCCGTATGAAAAAGTTATCGCACTCTGACTGCTTTCCTAAATAGCTTAAAAAACTCAACAGTGAAACTTACAAAAAGTTAATGCTGACGTCAGCATGACATCAACATTGTGACATGTGGCAGCACGACAACAAGGTGATTGGACAATGACATGGACCTATAGAATGTCAACACATGGCATCGAGGACAACAAATGGTGGGATGCCATGTGGCCCAGACATGGGATGCCACGTGGCACCCATTTGTTGAACATCAGGTTCATTGGCAAAAATATTGTTGGAGTGGACAGGAATAGAACTGGCGACATCTCCACCAACGTAAAGCTTTATTAATGGCCCAATAAACAATGAGCCATGCATATTACTTGTTAAAGTGTTGTTGTTTAATTTTAAATAAAGTGTATGTATTGTGCATGGAGGGCGAAAAGGGGCTGGGGCTAAGTCCCAACCCACGGTTTATTTGGTACATATGACCACAGTAAGGGGCGCAGACGCCAGTGTTTCTAGCCACCAACGCACGTTTTTGTAGCACCTTCCTCCATGTATTGTAGGGGGATATGACCACGGTTTGTGCGAGTTTTATGGGCGCGGTTCCATTAGAGTATGACATGTGACCAGAGTCTGGGATAAGAGGGCCAACGAACAACCCTATGGGTTGGTGCTTGGCCATATTTAGTTTCCATATGACCAAACTAAGGGGGTGCGCACTAGTCAAGGCAGCTAAAGCCCAAATATAAACATAAAGTGGGTTTTTAATATGGTTTTGGGTTTTTTAATTGTTTTTAAGCCTGTTAATAGAGGATTTGGGCCATTTTTGGGAGATATTGGGCTCTTTTTGAGCCCAGAATTTGGGAGGAAGTTGGGGAAGGATAACCAACTTCAGATCTATAAAAACCAGGCCTGTTTGAGGCCAAGGAGGACAGTCATATCAGAGTTATGCTAAATCAAAGCCAAGCCAAAGCCATTTTTATGCAGGGAGGCTGTTGAGGAGCAAATGCTTGCGGACCATTTCTGGGAGCTACACTCAATATTTTTCAGTGTCGTCAGTGGTGTTGGATTTCTAAGACTGAGAAGAAAATAGTGAGATTAGTATGAGATCTGTTTGATGTACTTTTATTGTACTTTGCAAGCATTGAAGAATTAATAAAGAAGCCTCCCCCACTTAGACAAAGGCCCAGAGACGTAGGCAACCTTGCCGAAGTCTGTTATCACTTATCTTGTTATGGTTTGATGTTATTATTTCTTCAATTAAGATCTATATATTGTATTATGGCTGCTATGCTTCTTCATTAAATTCATCCTCTTTCCTTCATCTTCTTAAATGGTTAATAAATGCATCAAAAATAACTCAACCACAGTCATTAAAAGATATTTTCGGATCACAAGAGTACCCTGGAGCAACTTGGGGATCCTGTTATAGTTTTTGGATGAGGCTGGAGATTTTGGGGTCTTGCAACCATTCCCGGTGAACAACCTGAAGCCATTTAGTAACAATGAATGAGAGGGACAAGAGGGACCCTTCTTCTTCATATTTCCTGGAAAGAGCATCAACCACCACATTTTCTTTTCCCATTTTGTAAATGATCACATAATCATATCCAAATAGCTTGGTCACCCTTTTTTGTTCCTCTGGGGATGAAATTCGTTCTTTTAGGAAGTACTTGAGGCTTTGCTGGTCCATTTTAATTTGGAAGTGTTGTCCCAATAGATAAGGGCGCCATAGATCCACTGCATGAAAAATAACCATCATTTCTTTTTCATAGATTGATTGGACCAAATGTCGCTCTGAATTTTTTTTACTGGTGAAAGTCAAAGGTCATCCATTTTGCATGAGGAATGCCCCGATTCCTCTCCCTGAAGCATCACATTCCAGAACAAAGGTCTTGGTGAAATGCGGTAGGGCCAATACATGAATAGTGCACATATCTTCCTTCAAGGATTGGAAGTATTGGTGTGCTGTTGGAGTCCAACTGAAAGAATTCTTTTTAAGGAGAGTAGTTAGGGTGGCCATAATTTTTCCATAATTTTGAACAAACTTGCAATAATAGCCAGTTAAACCCAGGAAACCATGTAGAATTTTAAGATTTTTAGGGCGAGGCCAATTCTGCATAACTTCAATTTTCTTAGGATCCACCCTTATTCCATCCTTGCCAACAATATGACATAGGTACTCAACTTCAGAGACACCAAAAGCACATTTGGACTATTTGAGGAAAAGTTTGTGCTTGGAGGGGAGATGGAGAACTTGATCTACATGGGTGAGATGGGCTAGCCACATTTTACTATAGATGAGAATATCATCAAAGAAAACTAACACAAAATGATGGAGGAAAGGATGAAATACATGATTCATGAGATTTTGAAAAGTGGAGGGGGCATTATAGAGACCAAGGGCCATGGAAAATAACTCATAGTGGCCCTCATGAGTGTGAAATTTTGTCTGGGGGATGTCTTCCTCTTTCATACATATCTAGTGGTAGCTAGAATGGAGGTCGAGTTTGGTAAAGTATTGAGCCCCACTGAGTTCATCTAGAAGGTCATCTATGACTGGAATGGGGAATTTGTCCTTGATGGTAAGTTTGTCGAGGGAACGAAAATCATGACACATGTGAGAAGTGCCTTCCTTATTAAGGATCAAGAAAATAGGGGAAGAATAGAGGCTGGTACTAAGATAGATAACACCCGCTTCTAACAATTCATGGAAAAATTTCTCAATTTCATTTTTTTGAGAAAATGGACGATGATAATGGAGAACATTGGGAGGAAGACTAGATGGTATTAAAGGAATGGAATTATCATGGTTGTCATGGGAGGGGGGAAGGCCCTAAGGGTTTGGAAAATAGTGTGATGGCGTGAAAGGATAGCTTCAAGGTCAGGGTGTACCAAGGGTGTCTCAACTACTTGAATGGAATGGAGTTGGGAAATGATGCCATAATAACCTTTTATGAGTAACTTTTCCATGCGGTGGGAACTAATGATATATGAAGATCCTATTGTAATTCCTTGGAATTCATATTATTGGCCTTCCTATTGGAATTGCATGGTTAAATCCTTAAAATACATGAGTATGGGTCCCATGGTGCATAACCATTATGCACCAATCACAATGTCACAACCACCCATGTCAATAGAAAACATGTGATATTTCAGGTTATACTGACCAATTCCTAGGCACACATTTTCACAATGCCCTCCACATTTCATGGAACCACCATTGGCAATCATGATTTGAAATTTTTTGACAACACATATATAGAAATTGAATTCTTGGGCAAGGTGGTGATGAATTAAATTACTAGTGTTGCCACTGTCAACTAGGATGATGAATTCCATGTGCTTAATGTAACCAATCAATTTGAGGGTTTGAGAAGTAGAAAAACTAGTGAGATCATGTAGCAAGATCAATGGTCAAACTTTGGGAGGATCAGAGGGTGGCATAATAACATTGGTTGGGGGTAGCACTACTTCGGGTGAAACCTCAACATATTCATTAGAAACATCCTTGGAAATGGTCATAAAAAGTTTTTGTTCTTTACACTTGTGCCCTGGAAATGATTTATCATCACAATTATAGCAAAGGCCCCTGAGTTGGCGTTCATCCATTTATGTTTTTGTTAACTTTTGGACTTTGAGAGGAGTTTCTTGAGGGGCAGGGGTGTTTGGTTTAGGGAGAGGTACAAAAGTGAGTTTTCTGCTCTAGGCCAAGATGACTTGTTATGCCTCCTTGACACACTTAGTGGATTCCAACCAAGTTTGAGGGCGAGCCATGATGACCTAGGAATGAACTTCATCCTTGAGGCCACTGATAAATCATTCCTTGAAGATATCATCTGTCATGCCCTCCGTTCGGAAATCCAATTGCTCAAAGGCAACAATAAAATATTCCATAGTTCTAGACCTTTTCAACTTGGTTAGATGTCCTAAATGGTGGGTGTCTGTGTCAAATATTTTATACAACTCTGTAACAAACCGTGACTTATCAACATACCCTTGGTGTGCATTGCGACACCATTTCCACCATTTCCATCTTTTCGGATCTAAATAAATAATTCCATAACAAAGATTGGTTAACTCGTCAGTGATACCATGTAGGGAGAAATAATGTTCTATTTGAGTAACACAGGCTTATGGATCCGATCCATCAAATTTGTTGACCTTGACTCTCGGGAGATGGGGGTCATGAGGTAAGGACTTGGAATGAGAGTGTATAGGTTGGTTGGAGTCAACACCTTCAATATAGAGAGGTCAGACAAAGGAGGAAGGACCCTGGAATTTGTTCATGAAGTGGTTGAGAGAGGAATGGACTTTAACAATTTGGCTACTGGGTTGGTCTTGGTTGTGGTCCATTTTTTCATGAATGGYCGGAATGGCCCTATTTAATTGGGCCCGAAGGGTAGTAAGGTCAATACTTAGTTTTTTGTTAGTTTCTTCTTGGTGGGTGGGAGCCATGAGGGGATGAGGGGTRGTTCAACGGGGTAAAAGAAGGTTAAAAATGATAGGTATCACAATGATCAGGGAGAAAAGGGGAATCCAATGAGATATGTCTCAAATAAGGGTGTGGGCAGGTAAAACAAATTTTAAAATGTTAGGTATTATAACAATCAGGGAGAAAAAGGGAATCCAATGAGATAGATCTCAAATAAGGGTGTTGGCACATAAAATAAAAGTTAAAAATGATAGGTATCAAAACAATCAGGGTGAAAAAGGGAATCTAATAAGATAGGTCTCAAATAAGGGTGTTGACAAGCCTCATACTTTTTTTTTTAATTCCTGTAGAGTTCTACTCAGATCTAAATAATAGTACATTGTTGAAGTGCCCAAATTATTAACAGGAGAAAATGTGTAGTAATTTTGCAGCCTGAATGCAGGAGGCAAGGTTGCATGACAATAACTCTTGTCTATTCCTTTTTTTTTTGTTTCCATCCCAAGGGTTAGGGTTTTCAGGGTGCCTACAAACAAGAGTTTTCCATATGCTATAGCTCCCTGATATACATGTGGGGTCAAACTATAGTACTTGACCCAATATCTCAGGGCACCAATTAAGGAGGCTAGACCGTACCCTTATCCATACTAACCGATTACCCAGGTACCAGAGAGTATCTTCCTGAGTGTTTTTCTCAGTGGCACTATAACAGTCATGTAGCCAATTGGTTGATCTATGGTTAGTTTTAGGATACCTAGGGTGCTCCCAATATACCAGAGGTACTTGGCAGAAAAAGTCTATATATAGTTGTTTCTAATGCACTACCACTTGAAGGGGTACCAACAAGGGTTACAAGGGTGTCCAACAATGTGAGCTTAAAAATCTATTGTATTTCCTGCATGTATGCTTCACCGACCACAGATTTATGCATTGGAAAACTGATCATTGTAGTTTAAATATGTCGAAACTCGTCTCTACCCTGGAAAAAATTTAACCCACAATTCCTACCAAGGAAAGTGATCTGATACCACTTTCTATGCACTTGGTTATGTGATATTAAGAAAAAACATGAATATAATGAAAATTACTAATAAAACAACAAAATGTAGAGAATAACACACAAAAATGATACCTTTATTGAAATGGGAGAAATGTTCACTTGCCTCTTCGAGGGGGAAACCTCCAATAGAGCAACACTCTATTACAATGATTCTCAAGACAAAGATTTGACATACCTCCAACTCTTATTTATAATAATTCTATATTCTAAAGAACATTATGGAGAAAGATCTTTCTAGAAGCGAAAGCTTCAATTAGGTGTTATTACATTGAGTTTTGTTGAAAAAATGTAACTGCAAAGTGTATTCTTATTATTAGTTGATATATTATTTATTGGATCAATCCCCATTGTGGATTGATTATGTCAGATATTGTAAAAGGACCAAATCCCCTTTTGTGGATTGGTCATAATGTAATTTTAATAGGCAGAAAGAGAAGTCAGCCCAAGAATATATCAAAGAGTCCCTGGAATATAATAAAGGTGGTTATAACCAACCAAAAGAAGAATTCGACCCTGCCAGTGAAAGGACACTCCCACACATGCCAGTCTTGTACAAATAAGGAGGCTAGCACCTCACTTAGACACACACCTCACTTGCTCATTGAGAGACAAGTTTTGGAACTGTAGTTGGATAAGAGAGAGAGAGAGTGGCGCATCTTTGGGAGAGGATATTCTGTATTATCTTAATTTATCTCTTGGCATTGTATTGGCTATCTATAATAAGGAACTTTTGTTGGGTTTTCTTCCCCTAGAGGGTTTCCCAAGATAAATGTTGTGTCTCTTGTGATTGTGTATTTCTCAGTGATCTTGTATTATGATATTGTTATCTATTGAAATGCAAAGAACTATAATAATGGCTTAAACATTAACATGGTATCAGAGCCAAGCTGAAGAGATCATCTTTCACAAGAGAAAAGTGAAAAACGTCACTGTTTCCGTACATGCAAATTAGGGTTTTTGTTGGAGAGGTATTTCAGCCCTAAAACCATCTAGAAAAGTGTGCCCTCCAAGGATCATTTTTGCACCTTTAGCGCACCTTTTCAGTGGCTATATCTCCCGAAAAGTGAAACCCTAGTTTCACAAAGTTACAGAAAACCAGAAAACCAGAGTACCAGAAGTACCAGAGTACCAGAAAACTAGAAGCACTGGTCCAAAATCCGCAGATCAAGTTTGAGGGGGTAAAAGTTCGATTTTCAAAAATCTGACCGCACCATCTTAGTCACCTCAGCTCAGCGCATCTATCCCCTGGATCAGAATTCCAAAATTCGAAGTTTGAAAAGTTAGGGTTACCTCATAAAACCCTAAGTCGCAGTTGCAGTCTCAGAACCAATTGCAGTTGTAGTACCAGTTGTAGTTGCAGCCGTACTACCAATTGGAGTCACCCTTGAAGTTTTTAAATAGTTGGTAATGATTACTGCTAGTGCCAGATGGTGCCACCACTTGCAAATTATATCAGAGGTATGTACTCACATATGTTTAAATGGTTAAACTTCAAAGATTATTTGCAGGAGAAGGGATCTCTTGCCATAGATCCAGAAGGATCTCAAGATCCAACACATTTAGAGGAATGATGCAACCCAGGTGTGATTATTCTGATATGCATCTATTTTCTATGAAATTA